>JAYEPQ010000019.1:32861539-33118234 GCA_036321105.1 Dracaena cambodiana
ATTCAATCTCGGACCGGACAAACCCGATCAAGAGTGATCCTCTACAACACTACTCCGATGAATGATCTCAGTCATTAACCATACCCTATATCTGAGGTGACATGTCATCTATCTATATCCTTAGAACTCAAGGATACACCAGTAAGAATCTATAGAACATCCTATTCAAGTAACGTTGAAGTGGAACGCATGATTCATAGGGAGAACTCTTAAGAGTTCTTTATATTCCATGCAAGAATAAGAGTATTTTCTATGATCAACAGAAACCAATAACATTTTTGTGACTAGCTAGGTATTTTCTCTTTCATCTTTTTCTTCTTCTTCTTCTTCAAATCAAAGTAGTAATAATATATCCACATTGTTCTTGACTCGGTATTATCAAAATAGTATTGAAAGTTTGTTTGCTTATTTCACAATGGACACTACTGTTAATACATATAAGTTGTGTGCAAGATGGGAATAATCAATTTTGGTTAAATTTCTTCACCATATGGCGTCAAGTATCAATTTATCAGTGAAATAATTAGGAAAACAGATAAAGTTGATTTTTTTTTTTTTTTTAGAAAGACGGTGGACAGCTTTTCCTGTATTTCATTAACCAGTGTTTAACGAAACATAATAGTACATATAACAAATATATGTCCCCCGAACTTCACTAACCTTTGTTTAATGAAACGTAATAGTACATATAATAGTACATATAGCTCGTATATATCCCCGTACGGAAGGGGCTAAAATAAAATATAAAATAAGTACAAATTTACAATTAAATATGCAAACTCCAAATAGCCCCAGTCCTGCTCTAGACGAGTGTGAAAGGGACCGATCACCCAATTACATCCCTCTTCCTAGAAAAGATAATAGGTTCCAAATATATTTTATATATAGATATTTGATAAGAAGGTGCTTAGCATTCACGTCCACTATGTAGCAGGCAGGGAGAACAGATGCTTGGTCCAATCTAACCTCTCTTTGGGAAATAATGTCAGAATATAATTTAGCTCTAGTTTAATAACACTGACCATGTAGTGAGTCATCGGAGAACCCGATCTCTATTACTAAGTCACACTCACCGATTATTTAGGGAGCATAATGTTTTTTTTTTGACGATAAACGGCGGGGTGTGCCCCTCCGCGTTCCATTAAAGAGAGAATAATAGAACAAAAAGTATTCCGGATCCACAGAAGTAGTGGCCCGATAATAAGCTTACAAAGCAAAAGTCCAAAAAAGTACTAAAAAGGAAAGTAGCATAACAAAGTAAAAATACAAATACAATGATCCTGCAAAAGTGGCATTTCATAGTCAGTCCATCCGTCCTTGCGCTTCTGATAGAGATCCCTACTCCTCATCTGGCTGAGTGTCATTTCCCGAAGAGCCACTTGATAAGTGAAGTCTCTCCTCATCTGAAGGAACACCTGTCCAAATAATGAAATCATGAATAATGAGTCTCACACAGTACTCAATAGAATGATACTTGTCATTAAATAATCTATTGTTTCGTTCTCTCCACATATTCCAGCAAAATGCCGCAATAGCACTTCGAAGCCTATGACTATCATTTTCCCCTCCATCAAGGTTCCTCCAGATAGTTTCATCTATAGCAGTTCCGATGTTCAAGTCTAATGCCCTGGCGCACGCCTCCCATGAATTTTTAGCGAACGAGCAGTTACATACAATGTGTTCGCTTGATTCTTCATCCCTCTTGCATAAGAGACATATGTTGGGGCCAATCCAGCCTCTTTTTTGTAATTTTGGCCAGGTCAGGAGAGCATCTTTACAAGTTAGCCAAAGAAAAAGTCTGACCTTCTGAGGGCACTTAGCTCTCCAAATCCACGCAGTATTTGCAGAGATAAGTCCACCGGTTATAAAGTGCCGGTATGTGGATTTCACTGTGAAGTTACCATTTTTCTCCCATCTCCAAATTGGTCTATCATCTTCTGAAAGAGCGGGGGCTAAATCAATCAGTGACTGTTTAAGGAGTCTAATTCTTGCAAAATCGTGTCCCGATAATGCCGTTGAATTCCATCTCCATCTTGAGCGGCCCCAATAGTCACAAACCCTGGCATTTTTATCATTGGCCTTTTGAAAGACGTCTGGGTATAATGTCTTTAGAGGGAGTTGCGAACACCATCTGTCATGCCAGAAGGCTATCTTGTTCCCATTTCCCAGTTTGTACTCCAAGCTGTGACAAATTAGATGTCTTACTTTTAGCATCCCCTTCCAAAAGGCCGAAGTATTATGTTTATTCTTTAGTTCCCCATACAACGTACCTCCCTTCGGGCCATACTTGTTAAGAAGTAACTTCTGAAGTGAGCCCTGGCTCCGTGTGATTAGATGCCACCACCATTTGGTCATAAGAGACAAATTAAAAGTCTTGAGATCAATGACCCCTAAGCCGCCCTCCTCTTTTGGCCGACACACTTGTCCCCATGGCACTAGGTGATATTTGTTGGATGATGCATCTACTCCATTCCAAAGAAATCTTTTCCTGATCCGGTCAATTTTCTCTCGCACCCATCTTGGCATTATAAAAAAGGACATTAAATAAAGAGGAAGCGAGGAGAGTACCGCGTTGAGCATCACAACCTTCCCACCCAATGACATGTATTTTCCTTTCCAACCTTCCAACTTTTTCTCAAAACAATCCAAAAGGGGAAGCGGGAGCATAATGTTATCTTCTTGTTAAATTAAGACTCTTGAAAATATTCAGTCCAAGGTCGATAAATATTCGATGCCATCTCAAATTAAGATATATTATATATATTGTTTGCACCTTTGCAATGAATCTAATTCCTCATTCTTTTCTCACAATGTAAGGAAAATAATTGTCGCATCTTTTCCTAAGTAAATTCTTGCATACATCACAATGCATACGTAACTACGAACTAACGAGAGAGTCGAGTCGTGAGATTGGTTTGAATATATTTCCGCCAGTAGGATCATTTATATAGCAAGCCTAGCTAGAGAACACAGTTGAACCACCATAGTAAAGCGATATGGTAAGCTCTCTCTCTCTCTCTCTCTCTCATCACGTACTACTTCCGTATTCTATTAAAAAGACATTCATACGAGTACGTAGTGTTTGCATAATAATATTAATTTCATAAGTTATCTTTGGTAGTCTTTTCGTTCCATACAGTAACATTAATATATGATGATTCGGTCTGATATCATAAAAATCGATTTATTGGTATTGTTATCAGTTCTTCATCGATGATCATGACTATGAGGATAACATCAACATGCATGCTAGTCCCCCGTGGGAAAGAGGACCATACGGTGGAGCCAGTTTACCCCTGCCTTTGCCAGTTGGATGCGTGCTAGTTCCAAGTGGACCACCGGGGCTAGGCGGCCGATGGGCTGGAGGCCCGCCTCCGATGTGGGCCGGAGCATATCCTTTGCCCCGTGGGGGAGGTCACGGCCCACCACCACCGCTGCTGCCTCCAGCGCCAAGGGCCAGAGGAGGTGGCGGAGTTTACAGCCTGCAAGATCGTAGACATGGTGTCAACATTGGGTGCTTCAACAGGGCAGGCATGTTGAAAGGAGGTGCAGACAACACCATAGATGTTCATCTGGACCAGTTTCATCAGGTGGAGGCCATCACTCGGATTCATGGCCAAGTGCGGGTCGGATGCGGCAACCACTCGAGCAGAGACAACGTCATTCGTGTGAATGCATCCGATGCACAAAACAATTATAGAGGAAGACCATAAAGACATGCAATTGTTATATATGTATGTGCACGGGATACATACAGTCTATAGTGTCAGATGTGCTTAATTAGTAGACACAATATGGTGACAATAATCGATTTATGCGTGCTTTGCTATCGATGCGAAACAAAATATGAACATGTAACTTGTACCACTATATATTCAGCCTAATAACAAACATGGGCATATAAATTATCGGTAGAAAAATAATCAAAGTCGGTACATATATTTATGAAATATATACCATTTATTCTTAGGTAGCTAGGCATCAAGGTCTCAATGGCAGCACGAATCGAGTTAATCAAATCTAGGGGCTTAGGAAGAAGGAAATATATATAGACCAGATATTGGCTCCGCACAAGAATACCATAGAGATTTTCTACATTTAATAAAATAAGAGTTCAGTCAATATTTTTTGTTAAAATAGAAGGAAGAAAAAAAAAAAAAGAAAAAGAAAAAAGAGTTCCCTCAATTTTTTCTAAAACAGAAGAAGGAGAAAGTGTTCCCTCAATAGTAATAATAATGAGCTTTTGAAGTTTACGTTCTTTTTTACTAGTAAATAAAAAGAAAAAACACAATAAAAATGCAAAAAACAGAAGGAGAGAAAATTGATTGTTGTTGCGAACCACACTTTGCAATCAAAATATCGTTTGATTTTCTCATGCGATTGTTTTGTTTTCAAGGAGAGGCTGAGTGAGAAGTTGTTTGTTACCTATATAATCATAACATTATCAAATTCATCATCACTGAAAGTAAGCATGATGTTAGTTAGAGAATGACTTAAATTTCTTGGATTGTTTTTTCCGAATCTTTTCAATTGTTAATACGTTGCCCATTCACTTGAAAACTACATAGAGAAGAGAATTATCATTGAAGCTGACTATAGGAGTGAGATTACTGTCTACTAGTGTGGTTCGAAACCAGTTCCAGACCTCTTGTGTAAAGATAGACGAAGAGGTAATGGGAATGTCAGCCTCAAATTGGCCGGTTCATGATACTTTGCCCCAGTTTTGCTGTCGGGATGATTGGGTTTGGGGTTTGGCTCACCAACCTCTGCATTTCCAATGAACATTGTGTCATTAGCAAGCTGCAAACCTAAATCTATGGACCCGAACACAACTGTTCCAAGCAATTTGGGAATATTTATAGGGTTCGAAGGTCTAGAATAATCTTGGCGTGGCCTATTAATGGGTCTGCTACCTGTCAAAGGTAACGGAAACTAGAGGCAAGGGTCCATTGACGAGGCACGTGGGCATTGAACCCACATGGTTAATCATGTGGAGGGATAGGTGAGCACTGAGAGGACTTAATAGTTGCTTGCGGTTGTGGCCATGTCATCGGACATGGATCTGTTGTTTGAGAGCCAACGGAATAACTTATGGTAGGAGATAGTGTATTTGCCAACAAGTCTCGTCTCTAGTGGCATCACTTATCTTCTATTTGTGAGAGATTCCAAACTTGATTTCGTATGAAAACTCAATTTGAATAATATTAAAAAAATATATATGTGAGTTTGACTATGAGGAAAAAAAAAGTGGAGATAATTTACTTAATGAATAAAAAATGAGTTTGAAGATCACAATACAAATATTTGCTTTCTTTTCTATATTGAAATTTGTAGAACTCATGAATGGATATCAAAGTGTGGTAGAAGTTGGGAGCAAAAAGAGATGGAAATAGAAAAGAAGTAACAAAAGAAGTAAGGTCACTTATCATTTTTTCCCAAAACAAAAAACAAAGTTTAAAATTCATGTCATATACTAATCAAGTGTCAGTGTACCACAATTATCAAAACGCCCCAGTTGCACTTGATTAGTTGCATAAAATTTTCACATAAAATTTCCTGATCATTTTCATGCATGCTCTGCTTACATTGAATGCACAATCTCAAACTGTATACCAAAAACATTAGAGCTTCTTTTTTATCAGATGACTTAAGCTTTACCATGGCATTACTCTAATCACTGAGTTAAAAGGGCCTGAATTAGCCAATTTCTATTAGGAAACTGACACTGAAAGATCTCAAATCTCGTCATGAATTATTGATACCACGATCCAAACGAAAACTATCAAAATTTCGTCAAAATAATTGCACCTTCATCAACTTATATGCCCAAGTATACAAGCAGCTACGATCGTATAGAAAATATATTTACGGTTGTACATAGAACAAACTGGGTTTACAAACTTAAAAACTTTTATTCGAGAATATTTTAGTACGAGCCAAAGTTGGAGACGGCAAAGCTTGGAGAACAGCAGCAAAGCAAGGCTAATCACCTCCACCGGCAGCACCACCACCATCACCACTGCCACCAGGTAGCCGCCCTGCGTCAACGACATCTCTGTATGCTGTCTGCGGACCTGGATTAGGAGATAGATCTAGACTCATGACATTATCAACACCAGCAACATTGTGGCTTCCAACCTGCATGCCCTCTGAAAGTTGTCCGAGCACATTACGGATTCGGATATCGTTCCCTCCAGCGGCAGAATTGCCACTTCCAATATCAATACCATAACCTGTCCCACCACGTCCTGTTCCGCTCCACCCACTGCCATATCCTCCTGCTCCCCCCCAACCACCCCATCCCCTTCCTTGCCCATCCCATCCTCCAATATCAGCTCCTCCTGGAACTGGGTCTGCAGTCTGGACTGGAGCTGAAGCTGGCAGATTGTTTCCCCTGTTTAGTTCTCCTCCTCCTCCTCCAGTCGCACCACTGTCGGCAGAGCCTCCACCTGGGGGTGACAAAGGTATGTTTTCATCAGCAGGGCTTCCTTCTCCTCTGCCATAAATAATGCTGCTGCCAGAGCCAGATTGGGTCAATTTTGCGGCTCCATCCTCTGACCTTCCTCCATCACTGTTGCCACCAGCTCTCTCTTCTCCTTCCTTTCCCGAGTTAGTCTGTCACCAATATAAAATCAATAGACATACTGATACCATATTTAGTTCAATTTGATTTTTAATTTCTAAGAAGAAGCATATAGCAGTTCTATATCATCATGCATACAAAAGCTTACAGTGTTATTGTTGATTCACAGCCACATGGGTTTGAAGCTCCATAAGAGAGAAATTGCGCTTACCATTTTGTTAAAGCGAGCTTTAAATCCATCGAAAAGACTCCATTTTGAAGAACCTTTGTGAGCCAGTGGAGATAGATTTGTACCCGAAGGCAATTTATCTTGGGTGAGGTTGTTTGAACCAAACTGATCACAGAGTCGGTTTATATTTCTAACAAGCACCTTGTTTGCGGGACCCCACAAAAACAAAGAACAAACTGCTACAGTTAGGGATAAAATTAGCGTATCTAAATTATATTAACAAGTCGGTAAAGTCTTGCTCTATTAGATTTAGCATGTATTTTGTATGGAACAAAATCTCGACATTACTTTCATCTGCTTTGGTTTATCAATCTTATCAGTACTGTTCTCTTTTAAAAAAGTAAGATGCTAACAAAAAGAGAGATTTTTTTTTTTTTTTTTTATTTGTATGCCAATGTTTCGACTTTATAGACAAACACATAAAGAAACAGATAAGATATCTGATATTTTAGCTGGCAGTCCATAACAATGACATCCACAACCTGGACAGCGAATTTATTCAAAGAGGCGAATCACTTTCTATATACTTTAAATTCACTTTCTACTCAGGAACGTATATATTCCTTCTTTAGAGCCTCTAAGTAAAGTACTTATTCACCAAATGAAAAAGATACGCGATATCAAATACAGTGGGAGCCCAAGATTTAGTTTACCTGAAAGGAGTTTCTTTTGCTGTGCACCTAATTCCACTTTCCTGTCAATTTCTTCACTAGATGCTCCTCACCACTCTTAGAGTTTCCTGTCACTCCAAGAAATAGAATAAAGGATTAGCGTTTCCACGGAACAGGAGGAAGCAAAGAAATGCCTTGGTCTCAGATAAAGACATCAGCTGAAGCATGTTTTTTCAAAGAGTGGCATCAAGTCGACCTAGAAATCCGGGCACCACCCGCTGCCATAAAAACTCAAGAATTATCAACTTGCAACAAGTTCTCCTGTGTCGAAAATTTTGAAACTTTTGGCTTTAAAGAACACCATGCAGTAAATTCGTTGAGGTTTTCACCATTTTCTTGTCACTTTGTTTGTAATAGAATCAGACAGCTGTACACTTAAATTATTGGGTTTTACCGATCAATACAACCTGGAGAAGAAAAGAAAGAAAGGGCTTCATTAAGATCGTAAGAGATACTCTCTTCATTTCCATTTAGAAACTTTTCACATTAGCACAATTTAATTAGGAGAGTTTGCTTAAAAATAAGATCTCAGTATTCATAGACAGAAGACTGCTATCAAGAGGTAGGCTAATATTTCAGAGTCACAGATGAACAAAGAAAAACTGCCACCTTCAAGGGAAAAACTAAAATACCTATATCACTCTAGCAAATAAGTAATTTAACGTGTATTTGGAATGAATTAAGAATCTGGAAGGTATTGTTTCTCTTTAAATATATGTAAGAGGCTTGTAAAAAGATAACATCTTGATGGAAATGCTTCCACTTTGCAAGCAACAGTGTATAGAAATTAGTAAAAGGTCCGAATATTGTAGCTCTTCTCCATAACAATGACATCCACAACTCACCTAGAGTATTATCAAAGAGATGAATCACTTTCTCTACACCTGAATCCATCCTTTATCCTGAACATATATATTCCTTTCTCTAGAACCTCTAAGTGAAGTATTTATCAACAAAAGTGAAATATTCGATCACGAAAATTGAAGGATCCCAGGAATTTATTTACCTATAAGAAACTTCACCATGCATGCAATTGTGCATTCATTTCCAGTGAACTGGGCTCCATCTTTGACAGCCAGTTCCACTAGCAGCTCCTCACCTCGCAGGGTTTTCTGTCACTCTAGAAAACAGAATTAAATATTAAAATTTTCACAAGACAAAAAGGAGAATATCAAATTATCAAACAAAGAAATACTTGAAAGAGACACCTAAGTCTCAATGTGGAGATCAGCTGAAGCATGTTTTCCCATGTGGCATTAATTCAATCTAGAAATTTAAGTCACCACCTACTTCCCCATAATCTCGAAACCATCTCCTGGCATCAAGTTTTATTTTTATTTTTTATTTTTAAGTTTCTGAATTTTTTCGCTCCATAGCAAACCATGCAATCTTTTGAATAATTCCCATCATTATTTCTCCTCACTTTTGTGTGCACTAGAATCAAATACCTACACAATTTTCCCATCTGGGACTCACCAGTTCAAAACAGTACATATGAAAGATGGTCTTCATTGAGAGCGTAAAAGATACTCTCACCATTTTCATTTAGAAACATTTCACATCAGCACAATTCAAATAGGAGATAGAAAAGGTCTGATCAATATTAGGACCTCGATATTCAAATAGGAGACTGGTACATGGGCACATAATACATGGGTTGTATACTTATATGTGGTCCTTGCAACCGAACAGCAGCGCATCAGAGAGAAGCCTTTTCGAACAGCAGCGCATCAGAGAGAAGCCTTCCATTTTCTAGGCTGCACCAGCGCAATCATAGATTTCCAGCATGAGACTTCCCCTGTGCCACCATCATCTCTATTTTGTGTAGGCGGATTGGGGTTAGCTGGCAGACCGATACGGATGACATTATCATCCTCACTAATATTATGGCTTCCAACCTGCATGCCCTCAGAAAGATGATCAAGGACATTCCGGATGCGAATATCATTTCCTTTAGCAGACCGGTTGCCGCTTCCAATATCAATACCATAACCTCCTCGCCCACCCTGTCCTCGTTGAACTGGAAACATTATGCCTCTCTTCCAGCTATACACCGGCGTCGCAAGCTACTTTGGCCTGATTTTGGTGCTAAAGCTCCACCACCTTATTATTTTTCTACTTTACCACCTACACCACCAAATCCTTGTACGCTGCAGTCCTTGCTCGGCAAATTATCATCAGTTCATTTAACCAGGGAAAAAAAAAAGAAAAAAAAAGAAAAAAAAAAAAAAAAAAGAAGGTCTACAGGTAGTATACATTGAGAAAAGAGGTAATATTTGCTTAAGAATAATCATATGAACTAAAATCCATGTAGTTCGAGCTCGGCTGGAAGAGCTTACCGTTTGTCTAACCAGCTGAGGCTTGAGTGCTCTCCATGGGAAAGAATTGTACTCGGGCAGAAAGAAATTTCGCAAAGAGGCAGTTCAAGGTATCACTTTATGCAGGCTTCTGGTTGGACACACAGAAGAACAAAGAATGCCAGCCATTGTCAAGCATATATATATATATATATATATATATATATATATATATATAGCGAAGTGGCCCCACTTTCCACACAAACTAAATCATATCTTCGAGTACCATTATCGGAGGCGTAGCTCAATACAATACCTAAACTATCATTAGGTGTTCTTAGCTTGCACATTGTAATCCTAATATCTATCACCTACATCTGTGGAATTCTAAAAGACCCAATTGTTGTTCTTAATTCATGGCCTAGATCCAGTTATGGCCTAACATAATACATGTGTGCTGGCCAATACCAAGGCACAGATACTTTGAAGGCAAGCAGACAGCCCAACGGGTTTCACCTGTCCTCTTTCGCGGTTCCCTCTCCTAACTATGTGTCTTTTTATTGTGCTTGATTTAGTATTTGAGCTGTTGTACAAAATCTCGGGTGTAATTGATTGCTTTTCCAATTTGGTACCCAATGATGATATACTGAATCTTAGTGTTTTAAATCTTGACCGGTATCATACTAATAATACTGGCCGGTATATTGACTTTGGAACTAAAACGATACTGTAAGGCCATTTTTTTGGGTTCTTGTTTTATACCGATATCTAGTGATATATTCGCCACACGGCGATATATCGCCAGCTAAACGAGATAATAAATATCGGCGAGATTAACATATTACCGAGATTTTTTTTTTTTTTTTTTTGAATTTAGACCAATAACCTAAACTCTCTAACACTTGAATCCATTTATATAAATCCTCAATTCCTCATTCTACCCCCAAAATCTAATCGATAGATGATTCGACACATCACTTCTTTCTCTTTCTCTCTACTTTCTCTCGCTCGCTTAATCGAGCAATCACATCGAAGATGCAACAACAGAGGCTCGAACCTGCTTTTATTCACTACCAACATTGATTACCGAGAGCCCCAACTCCGATGATCTCATAAGGCTTGACGACGACCCCAACTCATGAGTTGATCGACAAGTCGACTCCTCACTCTCTCTCATTTGAGCAATTGCATCAAACAAGCCGCAACAAAGAGCTCCACACCTCTCTCCACTACTATCGAGAGTCCCGATCCCGACAACCCTTGTGTCTCAACGACAATCTTTCTTTCTTTCATCCTCTAGCTGATAGTTTAACTTTCCATCGCTCTTTCAAGGTCGCCCCTTCTCTCTCTCTCAAGCAGGCTGCGTCACTTTTTTGACTCTCGAGCAAATCACCTCTCTCGAACAAATTGATTAACACAAGTATCGTCTAAAATTCTAAACTTATTTTAAGTAGTTTAATATATTGTCTAAATATATGACATGTATGTTTTTAAATCGTATAATATTCAGAATTTAGTGTCATATATCCGATATCTGGTATATAATTTTGCCAACCGATATATTACTAATATCTGATATTTAAAACACTGCCTACGACGCTCGTGGATTTAGGTCAAGAGGCCAAACAAAAAAAAGGCTTTCAACATATATAGTTGTACACATATATAATGGAAAGATTTAGCTCTAGTGCTCCTTACACCAAAATAACTTTCTTCTCCTAACTGTGAACTTATGGCACAAATACG
This sequence comes from Dracaena cambodiana, assembly GCA_036321105.1. Classification (NCBI taxonomy): domain Eukaryota; kingdom Viridiplantae; phylum Streptophyta; class Magnoliopsida; order Asparagales; family Asparagaceae; genus Dracaena; species Dracaena cambodiana. The sequence continues at coordinate 32,873,066 of JAYEPQ010000019.1, forward strand.
AATTTATACTGATTTATGTATGCTCAAGTATGGCAATGAGCTTTATGTAACCTTATAGTATCTATATATTGTTCTGTTTTTGCTTATTAATGGAATACGGAGGGTAGCTAGCTTCTGCTGTTAGTTAGACTCTGAAAAAAACAATTATTGAGGCAGAAAGTGATAAAATATGGGCAGTCCCAGATTAAAAAGGGCCCAGATTAAGAAGATAACATAAATATAAGGGAGTGTCAGCTTGAAGCCGAAGAAGAGAGAGGTAACAGCAATGAATAAGTCAAAACTAAGATAGCTAAAATCAGAAATTCTGATAGTACACTGGAAGCCCTGTATGGAAAGGCGACATCCCTAACAGGAAATAGGGCACCACAAGTTATTTATATGCAGGCCACAAAATTGCTGCCATGGCAATCATTGTGGTCCTTGTGTGTTTCAGCCCTTGTTTGCACTGCCAAACAGTCATCTGGAGAAACCAAAACTAAGTATCCTCCACCATGAGAAGTCATTAAAGAAGTGAATCCACATTCTACAATTTATCAACCATTTAACTATAACATTTATTCCTTCTCCACTCCTGAAGAATAAAGTGGAAAAAACTGCTAGCCACATAAAATATTCGAAGTGATTTGCCAATACAGAAAGCATATATATATATATATATATATATATATATATATATATATATATATATATATATATATATATATATATATATATATATATATATATATATATATATATATATATATATATATATATATAAGTAAAAGGGAAATTCACTGGCGGTGAAGGGAGTTCGTTTACTGTCACTTAGGTGGCCCAATAAAATTATTACACGTGACGCCACTCAAAGAGCGTTTAAGAAAGTTCTTTTATTTATTATCTTAAGTGGTACCACGTGTAATAATTGTATTGGGTCACCTAAGCGGTGGTGAAGGAACTTCCTTCACCGCCAGTGAATTTTCCGTTCTCTCTCTCTCTCTATATATATATATATATATAATATATATATATATAGAGAGAGAGAGAGAGAGAGAGAGAGAGAGAGAGAGCTGTGCACCTGATTCCATGTTCCATTCCCATGATTAAGGACCAGGATTACTTGGCCAGAATCTTGGCAAATTATAGAAAAGAAGCATTAGAGTTCCGGGACCTGTATATGTCACCATGGTTACGTAGTTGCACTGACATTTAGATGAACTAAAGAGATTCCATCACTGAAAGCTCACTTCACTAATTCAGTCTCCCTCACTACTCAAGCAGTTGGAGCCACGAACTCACATAGATTCCAGGCTCAGGTGATTACTATGAATCATTAGGTTCTAACACCCTAATTAATAATAAAACAAGCAAATCTTATGTCAAAAGACAAATGAAAGACAAGTATTATGGGTTTTGTATCATTTGATGCAACTGAGATGAAACCAAAAAATAAAATATCTGAGCAATCTATCAATATAAGATTAGCAAGTTCCATTCTGTTACAGTTCTTTTTATTAAATCTCGCTTATAATATTCCAAATTAACCTTCAGTGTCATCCACAAGGCACACAACAAAACAATTTGAAAAGAAGGCAAAGGTAATATTGCATCATGTATGCATGAACATACAAACAATTCGGCATCTAAAGATTTTATTTAGATCCCTTTACAAATATACCAAAATTGCATGTAAAAAGTCCAAATAAAAAACAATCGACGAGTATCCACTATTCAAAGTAAGGCGAAAATGTGTTTAACCACCTGCACTGGCTGCAATTTATTTTCACTCTCGTAAGCGAACCTGGATCTCATGCAAGAGTATATTGCATTCAACCACCACAAGCCAACTATTGGTATATATCATATTTTCTAAAATCCGATTATGACCAAGGAAAGCATGAATATGTTAACATTTAGTCCCACATCGGTGGTGGGACTAAAAGCTTAAGGGAGGAGAGGCTATAAAAAGAGCCTCTCCCCCTCACTTGTTTCTTGCCCCAATCTCCTCTCCCTCTTGTATTATTACTTCTGTATAGTAATAAATTCTGCTGTCTTGTCCGTGGTTTTTACCCAAGAAGGGGTTTTCCACGTAAATCTTTGTGTCTCCATTTCTCTGGTCTGTGGTCATTTGCTATTTTCCCACTGGTTTTCTTCATAACAGTGGTATCAGAGCAAGGTCAGCAAGGTTGTGGTACTTATAGTATGCTCTGTGGTTGTAAGTGGATCCTCCACATTTGTGGTTGCCACCCTCCACATCAGAAAATAAGTATTTGCTTCTTTGTGGGACCTACTCGGTATACTTGCGGAGTCCACCCACTTGTTGTTGTTCTTGTGTGAGTAAGGTCAATAAAGTCGTGGTACTTATCGTATGCTCTGTGGCTGTAAGTGGATCCTCCACATTTGTGGTTGCCACCCTCCACATCAGAAAATAAGTATTTGCTTCTTTGTGGAACCTACTCGGTACACTTGCGGGGTCCACCCACTTGTTCTTGTTCTTGTGGGACCCACTTTCTTCCGCTGGTTCTCCCACTTGTTCTTGTAGGGCCCACTTTCGTGAATAGTGTTCTTGTGGGGCCCACTTCCGTGAATAGTGTTCTGGTAGGGCCCACTTCCGTGAATAGTATTCTTGTGGGGCCCACTTCCGTGAATAGTGTTCTTGTGGGGCCCACTTCCGTGAATAGTATTCTCGTGGGGCCCACTTTCGTCCACTTGTTTTGAATAGTGGGAGTTGTGTTGGAGTTGGGATATAGCAATGACACACAAATTTGAGATTGAAAAATTCAACGGAGGCAATTTTGGTCTCTGGAAGATGAAGATGAGGGCTATCTTGGTAAAAGATAAGTGCCTTCCTGCCATCGGTGAAAGGCCAGAGAATATCTCAGACGAGAAATGGTTGGAGATAGATGCTGAGGCTGATCTCCATCTCGGATTAGGAGATGATACATTGTCCAGCATTAAAAGAAAAAAAAAAAAGGAAGACAGCAAAGGAGATTTGGGATCATCTCATCAAACTGTACGAGGTAAAATCTCTCCACAATAAATTTTTTTTGAGGAAGTTGTACACCATTCGGATGTCAGAATCCACTGCAGTGACGGAGCACATAAACACCCTCAACACTTTATTTTCACAACTCAAGAATTTGGGTTATGATATAAAGATGGGTGAACGTGCTGAAATTCTACTCCAAAGTCTACCGGATTCATATGATCAACTCATCATCAACAAAACAAGCAACTTGGCTGAAGATCGCCTCGACTTCGATGATATTGCAGCTGCAGTCCTAGATGAAGAGAAGCGGCGCAAAAACAAAGAAGAAAGGCGAGCAAGTTCACACCAAGCAGAAGCATTGTCGATGACGAGAGGAAGATCAATGGAGCCTGGCCCCAGTGGGAGTCAAAGTCACGGTAGATCCAAATCACGGAGTAAGAAGAATGTCAAATGCTACAATTGTGGCAAGAAGGGTCACTACAAAAAGGATTGTTGGAATTTGAAACAAAATTCCGGTCCTCAAGGAAATGTGGCAAGCAGCTCAAATGATGGAAATGCCCTAGTATGTGAGGCAGCAACGTCACACGAAGGCAGAAAAAGATTACAGGATGTATGGTTGTTCGATTCTGGAGCAACATTTCACATGACTTCTCGCAGAGAATGGTTCTATCACTATGAATCAGTCTCTGGGGGAATGGTTTACAGCTGTAACGATCATGCCTTAAAGATCGTTGGAAAAGGATCCATCAAATTGAAGATGTTTGACGGGACAGTTCGCACCATCCAAGAAGTGCGACATGTGGAGGGAATAAAGAAGAACTTGCTGTCTTTAGGACAGCTTGACGACCTCGGGTGCAAGATGGAAGGTGAGAAGGGGATCATGAAGATTGTGCGAGGCGCGCTTGTGATCATGAAAGGAGAAAAGCTAGCTGCAAACTTATACCTACTCAAGGGAGAGACTCTGCAGGAAGGAGAAGCATCAGTTGTCACAAACAATGATGATGAAAAGACTGCAACGATGTGGCATCAAAAACTTTGTCACATATCGGAGCAGGGAATGAAGATTCTTGCAGATAGAAAGCTACTTCCGGGTCTCACGAAGGTTTCTCTACCATTCTGTGAGCAATGTGTGACAAGCAAGCAGCACCGGCTAAAGTTTAGCACATCAAATTCTAGAAGCCTTCAAATTCTAGAATTGGTTCACTCTGATGTATGGCAGGCACCAGGTATGTCTCTTGGAGGAGCAAAATATTTTGTAACATTTATTGATGACTATTCCAGGAGATGTTGGTTGTATCCAATCAGAAGTAAGGCAGATGTGCTTCCAACCTTCAAGATTTTCAAGGCGCAGGTGGAACTTGAGACTAGTAAAAGGATCAAATGTCTCAGGTCAGATAATGGAGGAGAATACACTGGTAATGATTTTGATAAATTCTGCAAGCAGGAAGGTATCAAAAGACAGTTCACGACGGCGTACACCCCTCAACAGAATGGAGTGGCAGAGCGGATGAATAGAACGTTGCTTGAACGTACAAGAGCAATGTTGGGAGCAGCAGGCTTAGAAAAATCTTTCTGGGCTGAAGCAGTCAACACCGCCTGTTATGTGATCAATCGGACTCCATCAACAGCAATTGAGTTGAAAACGCCGATGGAGATGTGGACAGGTAAACCAGTAGATTACTCTAATCTTCATGTTTTTGGAAGTTCTGTATATGTGATGTACAATTCCCAAGAAACTACTAAGTTGGATCCAAAATCCAGAAAGTGTATTTTCTTAGGGTATGCTGATGGTGTAAAGGGGTATCGTTTGTGGGATCCCACTACCCACAAAGTTGTCATCAGCAGAGATGTCATCTTTACAGAAAAGAAGATCCTAAATGATAGCACTTCAAAAGCAGAGACTGCAGTGATACAGGTGACAGATAATTCCTCTGAAGCAGTTGAAGAGAACCAGATTTCAGAAACTGTTGATTCTGGTGTGCAAGAGATCAGACGATCAGGCCGAGACAGAAAAACTCCAGTTTGGCATGCTGACTATGATGTGGATAGTAATGTTGCATACTGCCTTCTAACTGAAGATGGAGAGCCATCAACTTTCCAAGAAGCATTGACCAGTTCAAATGCATATCAGTGGATGACAGCAATGCAGGAGGAGATCGAAGCTCTTCATAAAAACAAGACTTGGGATCTTGTGCAACTACCATCAGGAAGAAAACCCATTGGCAATAAATGGGTATACAAAATCAAAAGGAACAGTGATGATCAACTGGAGCGTTATCGTGCAAGATTGGTGGTCAAAGGCTACGCTCAGAAGGAAGGTATTGACTTTAATGATATCTTTTCTCCTGTGGTTAAACTTTCTACAGTTCGAGTAGTTCTGGCTATATGTGCTATCTCTGATTTACATCTAGAGCAATTAGATGTAAAGACAGCATTTCTTCATGGTGATCTTGAAGAAGAGATTTATATGCTCCAACCAGAAGGTTTTGAAGAAAAAGAAAAGAAGAACTTGGTTTGCAGGTTGAACAAATCTCTATACGGATTAAAGCAGGCGCCGAGATGTTGGTATAAGAGATTTGATTCTTTCATCATGAGCCTGGAATACAATAGACTCTATGCAGACCCTTGTGCATATTTCAAGAGGTTTGATGATAACAACTTTGTTATATTGCTATTGTATGTAGATGACATGTTAGTTGCAGGCCCTAACAAAGGTCAGATTCAAGAATTAAAGGCTCAGTTGGCTAGGGAGTTTGAGATGAAGGACTTGGGACCAGCAAACAAGATTCTAGGGATGCAAATTCACCGAGACAGAAGTAATAGGAAGATTTGGCTTACTCAGAAAAACTATTTGAAGAAAATTCTTCGAAGGTTCAATATGCAGGATTGTAAGTCAGTTTCTACCCCTCTTCCTGTTAATTTCAAGTTATCCTCAAGTATGTGTCCTAGCAATGAAGAAGAGAGGATGGAGATGTCTCGAGTACCGTATGCATCAGCAGTGGGGAGTTTAATGTTTGCTATGATCTGTACAAGACCAGACATTGCACATGCAGTGGGAGTGGTTAGTCGATACATGGCAAATCCTGGTAAAGAGCATTGGAATACGGTAAAGAGGATTCTACGATATGTTAAAGGAACCTCAGATGTTGCATTATGTTATAGAGGATCAGATGTAATTGTTCGTGGATATGCTGACTCTGATTATGCAGGTGATCTTGACAAAAGTAAATCCACTACTGGATATGTGTTCACTCTTGCAGGTGGGGCTGTAAGCTGGGTTTCAAAATTGCAGTCTGTTGTTGCAACCTCAACTACAGAAGCAGAATATGTAGCAGCTACACAAGCCAGCAAAGAGGCGATATGGTTGAAGTTGGTGATGGAGGAGTTCGGGCACAAAAAAGAGAAGATCTCTTTGTTTTGTGACAGTCAGAGCGCTTTGCATCTTGCAAAGAATCCAGCCTTTCATTCAAGAACCAAGCATATCCGAGTTCAGTATCACTTCGTTCGTGAGAAAGTGGAAGAAGGAACGGTGGATGTACAGAAAATACACACTAAAGAGAACCTAGCAGATTTTTTGACAAAAGGAGTCAACACAGACAAGTTCATTTGGTGTCGATCCTCTTGTGGCCTAGCAGAGACATAAGCAACATGATGACAAGGCAGAAAGGATGGTGTGAAGATTAATTGCAATACAATTAAATCTTCAAGTGGGAGAATGTTAACATTTAGTCCCACATCGGTGGTGGGACTAAAAGCTTAAGGGAGGAGAGGCTATAAAAAGAGCCTCTCCCCCTCACTTGTTTCTTGCCCCAATCTCCTCTCCCTCTTGTATTATTACTTCTGTATAGTAATAAATTCTGCTGTCTTGTCCGTGGTTTTTACCCAAGAAGGGGTTTTCCACGTAAATCTTTGTGTCTCCATTTCTCTGGTCTGTGGTCATTTGCTATTTTCCCACTGGTTTTCTTCATAACAGAATATGGCAGTGTTGGGTATTCATGTCCGCATCAGGATGCGTGTCTAATATGTACAAGCCATGAACATAATAAAACTATGTCGGACATGCCACGTGGTATATGTCCAATAAAAAAGGGAAAACACGAGGACCATGCACGTTGAGGACATGGGCGGATACACACGGTCATGGTGGTGGCAAACTTGCAATAAACTAGAAAATTTTTCATTATAAAAAAACCAATACCTGTCCTACCAGACCCTTCCTCCTCCCTTTCTCGTCACTAATAAACCTCGCCTCCCTAGACCACTACCCGCTGTTGTTACCTCCGACCTTAAACATTTACTCTCTCTCCTCCTCTGACCCCTCCGCCCTCGCTGTCCTATCTCCACTATCTCTTCTCTATTTGGATTTTAGGTAAAGTTAAATATGATCGCTCCCCCTGAAAACCCTCATCCATTCCTTTCCTTTGTAGTGATCCTAAACCCTTCATCACCATTGACACAAGTACATCCAATTCCTTCTCTCTTTCACATCAATTTCTAACTCTAGGATTTAATTTTAGGCTCATTGCTTCAATTTCTACTTAATTTATGTACTTTTTCCTACAGTTTTTTAAATTTTTTTTTTAATTTTAACTAGTTAACTCTAATTTGTATGGATATCAATGTTTTAAAAGCAGCCATATATAGCAGTCGATATACCAGCTTTGACCCCTAGTTGCGATGATATTGTACTTTTATATTGTTTATCTTTTTGGTAATAAAAGGAAAATATATTGACTTTGAAACAATTTGTCGGGTGCGATATCATCTAATAACAGAGTACACGTTTTTTGGCAAAAAGTTTATTAGTCTGAAGCCTAATTGCCCATATCCAACCTGCTGCTTTATATAGCTCTTTAGATAAATTAGGATTCGATTTTATCAAACCCCAATCTTTCTTTTAGTAGTGGCTCAACGAAGCAATAAAGTAAAACATAAGGGATCAAACCCTAGTCTCTCTCGTCTCTTGATGCCAACAAGTCAGGAGGGATCGTTAGGAAACATCATCCAGAGTGATCGCGAGAGATCTAAAAGAGAGTGACAACATGCGATGCCAGATAATTTTATATTCTTTTAAATCAATTTCTCATTTTTTCCCCTTTATGAGCTTCAATCTCTCAGTCGCAGCAGAGAACAACCTAAAGATATAGCGTCTTAAGTTCTTTTAAAATTATTTGAGGATTTTAATTGTAAATGGTTCAATTTTAGATTAGGACCAAAAGAGTTTGTTGATAACATGCTAGATATATATCTATGATTAGTTATGAATCTTACTTATATATCAAAATTTTGAAGTTACTTTTCATTATCTTTTTAAATAAAATAGGGATGAAGTTAGAGATTTCAGCTGGGAATTGAGGAATATTCAAATTGAATAGTTTACAAAATGATGATTGAAACTTATTTTCCTTTTACTTTGGTGAGTGAATAAATGCTTAATCTATGAAAGTTCTGACACTAGATATGATGACTTGTTTTTGTTGTCATTGTAATTGATAAAATAAAATTATTGTTAAAGCATTAGGATTTTCCCTTGAATTTATGAATTGTCCTTTGTTAAGTTTATCTATAACTAAGTGATGAGAATATAATACTAGATCCTTGATGATTCTACCTTCACTTAAATTTTCAAAAGCTAGAAACTATTCCATACTATTCATATTAAATATAACTAGTGGGTAATCATTTTGACTCACCCACTTGCCCCTTTTAAGTCCCAATTATCCACATTGGAAATGTCTTTTATTTGAGCAAAAGCAAAGTTACTAAACATGTACTTTAATGTTTATGTTGTTTTACATGTATGCCTATGTTAGCTTATTTATATTCAATTTATGACAGGAGGATATGTAATTTAAAATTCGCAATTGACATACGATATTTACTAAATATATTCGATATCTCCACGATAACTGATATACATTATGGAAATTCTCTGACCGATATATCTGTGATAGCCAATATTTAAAACAATGATGGATACCTAAGAATGGTTAAGATTAGTTGGAATAGTAATGAGTGGTCTTTTGTGATTCTTGTTTGATTTTACTGCTTATCTACTTATGTTGAATCTAGTAATTGTTGTTAAAGTTTAATGAAAGTAACGTAAAAATGCTTAAGTTCTTCGTGGATTTATGTTTTTTTTTTTTGTGGTTATTTTTAGTGATTGACCTTTCGTTTTGAATATTTGAGTAGATGTTAATAATAGAAGACTATATATTTATGTTTATATTTTTCCTATACCATTGTCATCCGTGCCCTCATTTTTTCAAAGATATCGTTTCTTGTGTCCGTATCTTTATTTGTGTCCACATTAATGCTTCCTACCTCCAGACAATATGCCAACATGTCTAATCCCTGTTCCTGCAGAAAAAGGAATTCGGTCTTTTTATTTAATCCATCAAAGAAGATGATGACCATCTTCCAATCATAGCTTTCTTCTGGTCATATTTAGAACCCAAAGGTAAATCCTGGCTTTTGCAACCGCATCAGTACCCATGACTGGAAGATGAGTCTCATCCTCATCCACATAAAAAGAGAATCTGAATCCAAATATAACCAATATAAATGTCAATGCATTAAAAAAAGTGGCAGTATAATTATCTTAAATATCTAATATAAGCCCAATCCTCTCAAAAAATAAATGCAGGTTCAACATAGTAGATGATGTTTCACAAATGGAGGCAAGAGAAGAGGGACAAGTTCTTCCTTAAATGCTATTTACAATTGAATTCTGTCATACCCCTCTTTTACTTTCATCCATCAAACAATGTGGATTCTAGTAAAGGGTAGCCTCAACAAAAATCCTGTGTGATGCGCTGAATTCCATGTAGTACTTAGTTCTCGGCATTTTCAGTTAGCTTTGGTTGATACCATTTATAGCCCCTGAGAGGATTTCCCAGAAGGGTATCCACCTTACTCTACTGTCACTCAAACACACTTGTGCCTTGTTTGGCATGGGGTGTTGGAGAGATGTTACACGTTAACCTCCCCAACTCTTCCAAACACACAAAGAGAAAACAGGAGTTGGCTTGCAATGATTACATAGAGACTACGGGCTGTTTGGTCTTTGAAAGTTTTTATGCACAAAATCCCCTCATCTGGAGTAAGAGTGGTGTTATAACACCAATTCTAAGCTAGAGTTAACAATAACCCCGATGTGACTAGCCAACACCTTCCACTCTCACTTTTAAAATCCTCAACTCCTACATCCAAACTCCTCCAACCAAACAAGGCCTTGGAGGGCATAACCTAAAACAGTTACTGTTTCTCAATTGTTGAAGTTCAACCAAGCAAGTAATACGCACCATGTACAATTATACAACTCGGGCTTAAAGATGTATCATACTAGATGGGGGCTGCATATTAGACTACTAGTCAAATGTTTGAAACTATATGAGTAAAAAGAATTGAGTTTCAAAACAGTAGCACCAGTATAGAAGCAATTCATGAGTAAAATATGCATGTGCGGAAAAATAATGATGAATCTTAAGCTCTAACCGATGACAGTAACATCCAACCTATGTAGTGAAAAGAAGTGGACATTCTAGTACCATCATAAACTTTTTGGTTGGAACCCAAATTCCTTCTCCAAGCCTTACCAGATAGATATTCAAAATGAGCTGCATGCCACCAGAGAAGAGGTCCAGAATTACAAGACAGGAAAGTCACTTTGCACGCCTTCCAGCCTTCCCACAGCTAAGGAACATTAGCACAGTCAAGTTTAAGAGTTCCCCCAATTCCTGCATACATTCCCATAAGCATGTAACTGTAAATGTGATTTAGATGCAGACACACATAAATTGACTAATATTATTTCATTCCAAAAAGTGACTATTTTAGATGCAAGAGAAATGATACAAAAGAAGAAAATTATTTCCAAAATTTACATCATACATTTATATTATAAATAAAAGGCTATTGCACCATGTATGTGTGAAGTGGTCTTCTTCTTCTTTTTTCTTTTTCCTTTTGTTTCTTTTCTCTGGGAGAAATATGCATTAACATTAATTCAAGCACATTAATGTTCCAATCATTTCATTTGTTGAGGACAAAAAGAGGAACACTTGCAGACCAAGTGCATCCTTCCAGAAGGATGTTATTCTTTGTTCACTTGTGGATTATTCATTCTTCGTGAACATAATTCTTTGTTCGCTTGTGGGACCTGAAGCTTGTTATAAAGCAGCTCTGTTGTGCAACCATCCGCCTCACAACAATCCTTCTCTACTGAGATAACTGCTGGTGCAAAAAATGGTGAGCTTCATCTCCTCACATTTATACCTATATACCAGTATGTACTCCTTGTATGTAATGCTAACCTGAAATTGTCTCTCTTTGATAATTTGATGTTTATATTAGAGTGCTGGTGGAGGAAACGGCAGCGCCCAGGTGTACAATGGCCAGTACAATGGCATTGACATCGGAAGTAACAACCATAGTGACAAAGAGGGCAATGATGTCAAACTTCGGTTTGACTAGACCAAACTTAAAGACATCCCAAAGGTTGCAGGCGGTGTACGGGTTGGAAGCTACCAGTGTTGGCAGTGAAAATTTCTAAGTTAAAAGGATTTTCCACAACAGAACGCGGAGCTAATTCAATAGCCCCGCGTTTGGTTACATTAACCCTGCGTTTGAATAAAACGCGGAGATGTCTAATAGCTCCGCGTTGATTCCGCAGTTTGGCTTGTATTAGCCTCGCGTTTGAGTGAAGCGCGGAGATGATCAATAGCTCCGCGTTAGCTCCGCATTTTGGTTATTTAGCGCCGCGTTTTGATGCGATTAAAGCTCCGCGTAAGCAGATAACCAGAATCTCAGATTGATTGAGATTATGATTCTGGGCCTATCCAAATACCCGAATCAGGTCTAATCAGAATTCCATCAAAACTAAGATAATTGATTGGAATTCCTGATAATGGCGAGTTCTATTTAGATAGAAACTCTTGCATTAACCTGGGGCTATAAATTCCTTCCTGGTAAAACCCTAAGGAGCTTCTTCTTCTTTTTTTCGGCAATTGAGATATTTTTATGAAATCTTAGAGAATTCAAGTTACGCACAGAGCCTTGAGTTCGTGAAAATCAGAGAAAATCACCATCTTCTTCCTTTCGGTTCTTAGAGAATTCAAGTACGCGAGAGAGCCTTGAGTTCGAGAAAGACCAGAGGAGATCGTCTACTATCGGCCGATATCTTCGACAGAGAAGATTTCAACGCACCGATCATCCACGGGAACTACTATAGATCCCATCGCCACAGATCCCACGAAACTATTGTAAAAGAGAGAGATTGAATTATAAAATCCTCTCGTTTGTTCTCTTTATATATCTTGTTCACTTTCATTGTAATTTAAGTTAATTCAATGGAAGGAAGCGAAGGAAATTCTGCGACGAACAAACTGGCGACCACAGTGGGAGACATCTCTTTCACTGATGAAGAGATTGTGGCGCAATCGGACGTTGACTTGATCGGATCCGAAGTAGACACGCTGGTTGTTGAAATCGACCAGCAGAAGTACGAGGAGTTCCTCTCCTCCGGATCAGGTGACTTGGATGAGACACGGTACTATCGTCGCATGTACTCCAATGCCCGAGTGACGGGTAGAAAGGTATCCACCGAGAGACGGGGATCCTTAGAGACTGCGACTATAGAGCCGGGGTTCACACAAGAAATCCTAGCCAAGGATGAGCTTCCGATTGCCGAAGAAGACTCAGGAACTGGGCTGACCAGGACCCAACTCCGGAACAGGAACCGGAGAGCGAGGCGTAGAGCCCTCAAAGCCCGCCTTGGACGCGGAGCTAATACCAGAGGACGCGAGGCTATGGTCCCTCGCAAAGTGGCTCGCGCTACCCGCGAGACCAATCTCTACCGCGTTAAACGCGAAGATACAACTTGCCTTGAAAGCAAGGAAAAACTAGCATGTGATTTTCCACGCGAGGCTAGTAACACTGGCGAGTTACGCAAGATTCCTGACACTCGCGAGTTACGCGAGTATAAAAATTATTCAAAGCCAGCGTGTGATTTTCCACGCGAGGCTATTACTGCGCCTATCGAGAGACGCGAAGCCAGTAAGGATTGCGCTAGTCGCAGAATACCCAACACTCGCGAGTTACGCGAGTATAAAAATTATTCAAAGCCAGCGTGTGATTCTCCACGCGGGGCTATTACTGCGCCTAGCGAGAGACGCGAAACCAGTAAGGGTTGCGCTAGTCGCAGAATACCCAACACTCGCGAGTTACGCGAGTATAAAAATTATTTAAAGCCAGCGTGTGATTCTCCACGCGAGGCTATTACTGCGCCTAGCGAGAGACGCGAAGCCAGTAAGGGTTGCGCTAGTCGCAGAATACCCAACACTCGCGAGTTACGCAAGTATAAAATTTATTCAAAACCAGCGTGTGATTCTCCACGCGAGGCTATTACTAAGCCCAGCGAGAGACGCGAAGCCAGTGATACTTGCAATAAACGCAAGACTTCTGACACTCACAAGGGACCTGAAGATGATTGGCAGATAGTTGTCAGTCGTAAAAACCGCGCTAAGCGCGAAGTTATGATCTGCGTTAATCGCAAAGATAAGCCAGCGTGCAAGAACTTCCCTTCACGCGGGGCTATTATTCCAGAAGCTAAACTTCCAAGGACACACCAAGCCAGCGAGAAGCGCGAGGCTAGTGTGGATAAGCGCGGAGCTATTCTTCAGGCCCGCAATGTGAAACGCGAGGTTATTCCTAAGCCACGCGAGAATCGGTTCGACCCCAGAGTCAGGGTTGATCAATCAAAGAAGCTTCAGTGGATTCCCAAACATCCTCAAGAGTTGAATGGACCTCTTGACTCCATGGCTAGAGGCACTGATCTCAGGGAACATCTCTCTAAGAAGAGAGGCATAGACCAACTTCAAGTTGAACATATTTGCCATTGCCAGCAACTTGTGACAGCAGTATCAGCCGTGATGGACAACTGTGGCTGCAGCAAGAACAGAATATCTGTGTTCGACCGATTAAACGAGTCAAACCAGAATCCTGCTAAGAAGACAAGGACTACTCCCCTGAAACAATGGAGAGCTGTAACTTCCAACATGGTAGGAAAAGGGAAGAAAATTGCAGAGATGGATGATGATTCAGAATCGAGCGACGAAGAACCTCATCGTGTTACTCGACTAAGATCAGGAGCCGTCCCGCCCCGAAATTATAAGAAGCTCGCAGGGGGTTCTTACGACGAGGACAGCGATAATTCCGCTATAGCCTCGCCTCCATCCTCTATATCGTCTCGGCTACAGAAGTCAGCATCGCATATGGCAGACAAGTCTGACGATATCAATCAGAGATTTGAAGCTCAAGAAAAGATGATTCGAGAGCAGCAAAAGATGATTGAAGGACTCAAAGTCATGCTATCGAGATTTGTTGAAGATAATGCCAAAAAGGGCAAAGAAACTCTGAATGAAGAAGAACAGGAAGAGAAAGCCCACTCGATGCATGAGGAAGAGGATAGATTTTCTTTCCATGATCCGCATGGCGAAAAGATAGAAAAGCTGTAGAGTCAACTCGAAGCTTTAATGCGTAAAAAGGAGTTGAAAGAAGCTGGGGTCTCTAGACCATATTCTCCTGAATGGGATATGATACCTTACCCACCAAAGTATAAGCCGCTCAAGTTAGAGCCATACGACGGGAAGGGATCGCCCAGTCAGCATATATATTACTTTTTGTCCCAAGCAGGACACTTAATGGGTAATGATCCCATCATGACCAAAGTATTTGCAAGTACTTTGCGAGGGCCTGCCTTTACTTGGTTCATACAGTTGCCCCAAGGTACTATTAATACTTGGTTAGATGTTGAGAAATTATTTCTCACACGTTTCTTCGAGGATGACACCGAGATTACGGTTCATTCCCTCCTTGCAACTAGGCAAGGAGAACAAGAAGCGGTTAAAGATTTCATAGAAAGGTTCCGGGAGAAGTCCGTACATTGTAAACACGGAATGATCCAGGAAACTCTAGTCGAGACCTGTCGACACAACCTTAAGACCAATGTGCTCCTCAAAATGGGGGCCGTAGAGTCTAGACGTGGAGGGACCTGCTCAAACAAGGAGAGCAAGCTGAAGACTTGATTCGCCGAGTTGAGGAATCCCGCGGATCAAGAAATGCTGGGGGTGGTAAACCATATACCCAAAACAACAACAATAAAAATAAAGGGAAAGCAGTCATGTCGTCAGAAGCTGCTCCTCAGAAAACCGGTCCTCCGCCAGAGTTAAAACCTCAAAGTCAGCAAGGATCAAGGCAAGTCAGACCGCAACAAGAAAGGAATTACACTTTCAAGGCGGAACAGACGCATATCCTCTTTCACTTGCTCCAGAAGAAGGAAATGCTAAAACTCCCGGAGAATAAGAAACCAGAAGATGCTGGTAAAACTAAAGACCCCAATTACTGTCTTTATCATCGAAATGTTGGGCACCCTACCAGGGATTGTTTTTCTCTTAAAAACAGAATCCAAGCACTAATAGAGGCTGGAGTTTTGACGCTTAAGGAAGAACAGAAGAAGGTCACTGCCAATATGGCAACCATAATGGTCGAAACCCACGAGTTTCCCGCAGGAGTGACCCCAATCCCTAAGGGTAAGATGGTCACGAAGAATCTTGATCCGCACAACAAAGCCCAAGGAGGACTTGTCCCCGTAACTACCCAGAAGGGGGAAGTTATGTGGGTTCACCCTGATTTGCTAGAGGACGAACAATGGACTACTTCAGGAGGTCAAGAGAAGAAACGGGCTGTTAACGCCATTTCTGCAGATATAAAAGAAGAATATATAGCTTCGGGAGGCTTCACAGCTTCTGGAGAAGAACCCGAAACTATGGCCACCCATCAAGATGGGGCAGGCCCTTCCGGTACTCGATCTGGAAAGACATATCTTAAGAACTACACTAGAGTTGATCCAAAAGATATCTATGCAGAACTCGCAAAGCCTGCAAAGCAGAAAGGACTTCGTTTCCAGAGGAATCCTACCAGAGATGAAGGAGCCAAAGAAACTCCCTTCGAGTTTGACATAATTGCGCAGTTGGCTAACATTCCAGCGCGAGTGACGCTTTACGAATTGTTGAGATTATCAAAATCAACACGTGAAGCTCTAAGAGAGGCCTTGGCAGACTCTGAGTCGTTCCTAGCTCAGATTGTCGAGCCGGCCATCGAAGAACGGGATTCTTACCCCCACTGTCATCAAGTGAGGAGGCAAGTCCACAAATCATCTTCTCTCCAGAAGGCATGCAGGTGAGGAATATAAAGCATAATAGGCCTTTATATTTCACCGGATATGTTGGGTCCACAAAAGTAGACCGAATTCAGATTGATCCGGGTTCTGCACTCAGCGTCGTGCCCAGTAGATTGATGCAGCTGTTGGGGATTTTCCTTCATCGCTTGACACCTACACACACTACCATCTATGGATTCAACGCTAATAATAGTCATCCTCTTGGTAAGATCCGATTGCGGTGTCAAATTGGAGACTTGAAAACGGAGGTTACATGCTATGTAATTGACGCTGATACCTCCTACAATATTTTATTGGGGCGACCTTGGATCCACGCTCATATGATAGTTCCGTCGACTCTTCACCAGTGCATGAAATATTGCGATGAGGAAGGAGAGGTCCGGACACTAATTGCGGACAAGCAGCCATTCAAAGGGTTGGAGAATTACTTCACAGATGCTGCACTCTACAAGCCAGCACATGAAGCCTCCAACGACAGTCTTACCAAGTCTCCAAAGCCCGACGACAGTGGCAATGAAGCCGACACTGAGTACGAGCTTCTTGAGGAAGACGACGGGGGTGATTATGAAATCAACCCCCACTTAGATTTTAGTCTGGGTATTGATGATGTAATCGAAAGTGAATGGGTTATTAATGAAAGCATAAGGTTAGTCTATGACCATGCTGTAGCTACTGAATCAGAACTCTCTTGTACTTCTACCGAAGTGGATGACCTATCCGAACTTGAAGTTCTGACGGCATGTCATTTGCCACTTAGGTCATCCCTCCTCTCTGTCTAAAATAACTGAGGAGAAAGGTCACTACTTTGAAGTGCCTTCTCAGAGAGGATCCCAAAGGCCGATCATGTTCGGTAAAGTAATTACCTCACATCGCCGGAGACAAAGTAGTGAAAGTGATGAGCAGACATCACCCCAATTTCACCTATATGGACAAACGTCTCGACAGATGATGGAGAAAATGGGATATAATCTTACCCAGAAGCCGGGATTAAACTTTGGAAAAGGACGGCGGAATCTCTTACCCTCGTTTAGACCGAGAGGAAAGAGCCCTGATTATTATCAGAAGACACGCAGGGGGGTGGGTTATGTATCTACTTCACCTTCATCACCATTAAATGATGAAGAGAGTCCTTCGGCCAAAGAAGAAACATCTTCATCAGATCATGATTCAGACATAAGCACCGGTGCTTGGTTTCAATCTTTAACAATCAATATGGTTTCAGCCGCACCAGAAAGCGACGAGGAACCAATTGACATTCAAGATGATGCTTGGGCTAGGCACATGGATACTCTCTGGGATGTCCGATTTGAACAGCGTGACCCGCCCACAGAAGACAAATTAATACAGGTTAACATGGGAACGGAAGAAAATCCGAAACCCATTTTCATAAGCGACACACTAACTCCTTTAGAAAAAGAGGAACTTATATCCCTTATCAAAGAGTACATAGATGTGTTCGCATGGAGTTATGAAGATATGCCTGGACTTGACCCTCAAATTGCCACACACCGGTTAAATATAAAAGAAGACGTCAAACCTGTTAAACAGCAACAGAGGCGTTTTCGACCGGAATTGATGGAGGCAATAGTTGCTGAGGTCAACAAGCTTATAAAATCCGGTTTTATCCGAGAAGAACAGCATCCTGACTGGGTGGCAAACATAGTGCCAGTTCGCAAAAAGAATGGCAAAATCCGGATATGCATTGACTTTCGGGATCTGAACGCTGCGTGTCCCAATGATGAATTTCCACTCCCCATCACCGATGTAATGATCGATAATACTTGTGGTTATGAGAGGATGTCCTTTATGGATGGCTTCTCAGATTACAACCAAATCAAGATGCACCCGGATGATGAAAAGCATACAGCTTTCAGAACGCCACTGGGGATATACTGTTACACGGTGATGTTATTCGGATTAAAGAATGCAGGTGCCACCTACCAACGCGCAATGAGTGTCATATTCAAAGAACACCTGCGCAAAACAGTGGAGTGCTATGTGGATGACTTAGCAGTCAAAAGTAAAGACAAAGAAGATCATCTTCACGATTTAAGAGTAATCTTCGATCTTATGCGGAAACATCACCTGAAGATGAATCCTACCAAGTCATTCATGGGAGTATCCAGCGGGAAGTTTCTGGGGTTCGTAATAACTTCAAAAGGAATTTTCCTTGACCCTGAAAAGGTAAAAGCGATTAGCGAAATGCCGCCTCCCCGCAATCTTAAGGAGTTAAGGGGATTACAAGGAAAGCTCGCGCGACGCTTCATATCCAACTTGTCTGGACGATGCCAACCATTCTCCAAACTTATGAAGAAGGGAGTATCTTTCATATGGGATGAGGCATGTCAGCAGGCATTTGATGATCTCAAGGAGTACCGTACTAAGCCTCCTGTTCTCATGGCACCAGCCCCTGGGCAGCCCTTCCTTATATATGTAAGGGCCATGGATAATGCTTTAGGAGCATTACTTGCTCAATATAATGAGCACGGCCATGAACATGCCCTCTACTATTTAAGTAGAACAATGATTGGGGCCGAACAGCGGTATACCCCGATTGAAAAATAATGTTTAGACTTAGTGTTTGCTGTTCAAAAAATGCGACACTATCTTTCTGGGCAAACGATTCAAGTCATATCAAGGGTTAATCCCTTGAAGATTCTAATGACCAAATCGGGATCCTTAAATGGCCGATTGGCAAAGTGGGCCTTGCTATTGTCGCCCTATGACATACACTTCGTCCCTCAAAAAGCCACGAAGGGACAGGCAATTGCCGACTTTCTTGCAGACCACCCAATTCGGTCTAATACCAAGCAGACATCAGAAGTCAACACGGTTAGCAAAGAGCAACCTTGGCAAATGTTCTTTGATGGCGCTGCCAGATGATCTGCTGCTGGAGTGGGGATTGTGGTAATATCCCCACATAAACATATATTGCCTAACGATTACTCATTAACAGAACCATGCACTAATAATATAGCGGAGTACAACGCGCTCATTATCGGCTTAAAAATAGCTCTGCAACTGGGGGTGAACCATATAGAGGCATATGAAGACTCTAAACTCATTGTCAATCAGATGACAGGTGAGTATGAAGTCAAACATGAAGCCCTCATCCCCTATCATCAGCTAGCTATTGAGCTAGCAGGATATTTTGAATAATTTTACATATACCACAAATCTCGAAATGAGAACATATATGCAGATGCTCTTGCCGCATTAGCCGCAACACTGACAATCCCACCAGGTGAAGCTAAAAGCATCACCATTGGTAGTAGAGAACTCCACCCAGACATGGTATATCAAACCGAAGAGGTATGCCAGATTGGCTTAAAATTAGAGCCCCGTGATTGGCGATTTCCGTTTGTGGATTATGCCTTACATGGGATATTACCAGAAGATCCTAAGGAAGCCATCTCGATAAAGAAGAAGGCCCAAAGATTTTATTATGACCATAAACTTCAGACTTTGTATAGAAAGTCAAGAGATGGTCTATTGCTACGCTGCATATCGAAAGCAGAAGCAGAACAAGTGCTGAAAGAAACACATTATGGAGTATGTGGAGCTCATCAGCCCGGTCCCAAACTTGGAGACCGTATAAGAAGGCTAGGGTACTACTGGCCGAACATGGTTACGGAAGCAATGGCATACGCTAAACGATGTCATGCATGCCAAATACATGCCAATTTTATTCATCAACCCCAAGAATATTTGCACAATACCGTTGCAAGCTGGCCATTTGAAGCCCGGGGAATGGACATTGTGGGGCCATAATTCCCCCGTCATCCAGATGACATCGGTTTATTCTTGCAATAACCGATTATTTTTCCAAATGAGCCGAAGCCGTGCCCATGAAAGAGGTGAAGACGACAGATGTGATCAAGTTCGTCAAGCATCATGTCATTTACCGCTTTGGCGTCCCCCGACGGATTATTCATGATAATGGTCCGCAATTCATCAGTCAGCGATTCTACAGATTCTGCAATAAGTTCAGAATCAAAGACATTGCTTCAACGCCGTATAACCCCGCGGCTAATGGGTTAGCTGAAGCTTTCAACAAGACGATTATTAAACTCCTTCGGAAGTTCGTCTCTTCTAATAAACGAGATTGGGATGAAAAATTAGGAGAATGCCTGTGGGCTTATCGCACCACCGTTCGCACCCCGACTAAACCTACCTCGTTCTCTTTAGTTTATGGAAGCGAGGTTGTCTTGCCTCTTGAAGTCCAGATACCATCCTTGAGAGTGGCTTTAGCTACAAAGATGACGACAGAAGAGCGCCATCAGCAAAGATTGCAAGAACTAGAGGCGTTAGATGAGAAACGTCTCAGGGCACAACAACAAATTGAGTTGTATCAAGCCCGAATATCTCAAACGTTCAACAAGAACGTCAAACCAAGGACCTTTAAGCAGGGAGATTTGGTTCTGGCTGTTAAAAGGCCAATGGTGCTAACCCACAAGACTAAGGGTAAATTTGAACCCAAGTGGGAAGGACCGTTTATTGTGGAGACAGTATACTCCAGTGGAGCCTATCGCTTAATGAATCAAGACGGCAATAGGATGATAATGCCGATCAATGGCAAGTTTCTGAAGAAATACTATGCTTAATATCCCTGGAAATACGCGTCTTCTTTTCTTAGGCATGCGCATTGTGCGCCTCTGACCTAAACCTGGTGCGTTTGGTTCTCAAGTTTGAACCACCTCCAATCTTTTCTTAAGGCATGCGCATTGTGCGCCTCTGACCTAAACCTGGTGCGTTTGGTTCTCAAGTTTGAACCACCTCCAGTCTTTTTCTTCGGCATGCGTAGTTGTGCGCCTCTGACCTAAACCTGGTGCGTTTGGTTCTCAAAGTTTGAACCACCTCCAGTCTTTTTCTTAGGCATGCGCAGTTTGGCGCCTCTGACCTAAACCTGGTGTGTTTGGAGTACCCAGTTCAAGTTACGCGAGAGAGTCTTGAACCGCCTCCAGTTTGGTTCTCAAGTTTGAACCACCTCCAGTCTTTTTCTTCGGCATGCGCAGTTGTGCGCCTCTGACCTAAACCTGGTGCGTTTGGTTCTCAAAGTTTGAACCACCTCCAGTCTTTTTCTTAGGCATGCGCAATTTGGCGCCTCTGACCTAAACCTGGTGTGTTTGGAGTACCCAGTTCAAGTTACGCGAAAGAGCCTTGAACCGCCTCCAGTTTGGTTCTCAAGTTTGAACCACCTCCAATCTTTTTCTTCGGCATGCGCAGTTGTGCGCCTCTGACCTAAACCTGGTGCGTTTGGTTCTCAAAATTTGAACCACCTCCAGTCTTTTTCTTAGGCATGCGCAGTTTGGCGCATCTGACCTAAACCTGGTGTGTTTGGAGTACCCAGTTCAAGTTACGCGAGAGAGCCTTGAACCGCCTCCAGTTTGGTTCTCAAGTTTGAACCACCTCCAGTCTTTTCCTGGTCATGCGCAGTTGTGCGCCTCTGACCCGAACCTGGCGTGCTTAGTTCTCAAGTTTGAACAGCCCCCAATCTTTCTTTTAGGCATGTGTAATTAAGCGCCTCTGAAATAAAAAGTATGAATTGCCCAACGCCGACTAGGCTATGGGAAGAGAACAAGTTTCTCGCCAACCCATCATGCTGGGGTAAAAGTATGAATTGCCCAACGCCGACTAGGCTATGGGAAGAGAACAAGTTTCTCGCTAACCCATCATGCTGGGGTAAAAGTATGAATTGCCCAACGCTGACTAGGTTATGGGAAGAGAACAAGTTTCTCGCTAACCCATCATGCTGGGGTAAAAGTATGAATTGCCCAACACCGACTAGGCTATGGGAAGTGGAGATTAAATTCCTCGCCAACCCATCATGCTGGGGTAAAAGTATGAATTGCCCTGCGCCAACTAGACAATGGGAAGAGAACAAGTTTCTCGCCAACCCATCATACTGGGGTAAAAGTATGAATTGCCCAGCGCCAACTAGGCAATGGGAAGAGAACAAGTTTCTCGCCAACCCATCATACTGGGGTAAAAGTATGAATTGCCCAATGCCGACTCGGCTATGGGAAGAGAACAAGTTTCTCGCCAACCCATCATGCTGGGGTAAAAGTATGAATTGCCCAACGCCGATTAGGCAATGGGAAGAGAACAAGTTTCTCGCTAACCCATCATGCTGGGGTAAAAGTATGAATTGCCCAACGCCGACTAGGCTATGGGAAGAGAACAAGTTTCTCGCCAACCCATCATGCTGGGGTAAAAGTATGAATTGCCCAACGCCGATTAGGCAATGGGAAGAGAACAAGTTTCTCGCTAACCCATCATGCTGGGATAAAAGTATGAATTGCCCAACGCCGACTAGGCTATGGGAAGAGAATAAGTTTCTCGCTAACCCATCATGCTGGGGTAAAAATATGAATTGCCCAACGCCGATTAGGTAATGGGAAGAGAACAAGTTTCTCGCTAACCCATCATGCTGGGGTAAAAATATGAATCGCCCAATACTGATAAAGTAAAGGGAAGAGGAAAAGTTTGGCATTTAAGCCCAAACGTACTCCTCGACAACTCACCATGTTGAGGGGAATAATATGGCTAGCCCAACTCAAACGGTAGTTGGTAAAGGCTAATCAAATCCGTTAATAGCTGGGGGTTAGCTAAAAATCCCATATTAAACTTTAATTTTTACTTCGGCTCAAGAAATTGAGCATAAACGATACCGAGATAAATCGTTTTGACGACAGGTTATTTGTTGGGCAAGCAAATCTGTTTTGAAGCCGGCAAATAAAAGAGTCAAAAGAATCATCTTTATTAAAAAGGTGAAGATACAAAAAGAATTTCAAAGAAACATCGAAAGGTTATCTCTCTCCTGTTTACGAAGTTCTTATTACAAGAAAGATAAAAGCGTAAAGAGAGAAGAAACTATTGGCCTCCCAGGAGTCTCAGTTGGTTTATTGTCTCGTCCAAATTTCTACGATAAGAAGCCTTCACGGTTTGCTGAGCTTGCCTACGCAACTCATCATCACTTATTGAAAGTTGTTGCTGACGAGATTCTTCTATGGCACGATTTCTGGCCATCTCTTCCTGTTGAATCTGCTCCTGCTGGACAAGCAACATTTCCCGCTTCTTGACAGATTCTCCTAATCGGAGTTCATTTTCTATCAAGGTGGCCCGAGCTCTGGCAATCGTCTCCTGGGCTTTAGAAATGGCTGCCTGACTTTCCTCAATTCCAAAGTTTACCCTCTGCAGGTCGCCAAGAACGGATTCCCGACTGGCCTGGAGCTCTGTCAGCTCCTGAGACCATCTCTCCTCCTGCTGCCTTAAAATATTTCTTCGAGATAAGAATTCTGCCCGAAGCCGCGCCAGCTCTATCTCAGTGATCGCCTCCACATCCGCCTGACGGAGTGTGTGTAGCGTGGTCACCTGTTCTTCCAAAGCTGCAAGGCGGGCCCAGTATGGAACTGCTCGATCTTGTCCACCGAATTCTTCAATATTTCCTAGATAGCGGAATAACAGTGGACGTGCGAAGCTGAAGAAATCGTGGCCAGCAAGAACCATCTCGACACATCTTCTTAACAAATGCATAAAATCCTCGACAGTGAAGCCGAAAAGTCTTTCAAGAGGATTTGCAGTGTCGGTAGGCAAAGTAGGTAATGCCAAAAGAGGTGTCGTGAGTAAGGGAGCATTAGTTGCTGGAATTGGAGCCGAAGAAGCCCGTCCCTGCATTAAATTCATAATATGGGGGACCAGTAGAGCCAGTGCAGATCTGGAAGAGCTGGAGACCCCAGACGAAATACCGTCAGTACAGATCACTTGGGTACCCCCACCAACAAGAAGAGAAGATGGGATCACTTCGCCTGAAGCTCCTCCGGTGGGAGAAGCATTTTCGAATGAGAATTTCAAATTATTCTCCTCCCTTGTTGGAAGGCTTGGAGTCGGAAGAGTTGCAGGTATCTCAGCAGCCACGACAACGGACGACGTTAAAATTGCTGACTGAGAAGGCACGCCAATGACCGTGGAAAATGTCTCAGTGGAGCAAACGGGCGTTGGAGACGACATGCTAGGAGAAGGTGTAGCCTCATTAGCAGTAGCTGCGACAATGACTTCTGTTCTCTCATCGCTCCCCAGTTCGTCAATTGGGGGAATTGAAGAGGAAACAGAGGCAGGAGCCGGTGTGGAATAATCAGCCGCAAACTCGCCAGCAGAGCTACCCACACCACCAACGGAGCCGGAATGGTCCATTCTATCGTCAAACTCTACTTGGGTAGTCGAATGCATTGGCGAGAGAAGTTGACCACCTGCATGTCAGAAGACCAGAAAAGCAGTGTTACGTTAAATAATAACAAGCAAGAAGATAAAATGCTAAAGGCCATACCAGGCGGTACCAGCCCAGTTGTCGGACTTGAAGGGGGAGCCATTGTCGTTTCCAGCAATATACCCGTCTCGCTACCCGCTAGTTGCGTCACAGGTTCTACAACAGGCTCTATAGCCGAAGGAGCCGAAACCTCAACAACACTTGAAGGTTTAGCAGGTTCATCCTCCCTTGCTGCAACTGGGGGTAGAGCTGAAGCCAACAAGTCAGAAGCAAGTTTGATAGCCACTTCTTGGGGGGCTATCAAAGTTTCCTGCCCCAACTTTGGCTTCTTACCAGGCCTTTTCTTCAAAGTGCCGCGGCGTTTGAGAGTTGGACTCAGCAGACGACTGACAACAGGTTGAGGAGCTTCACCAGCACCGGTATTGTCGTCATCATCACCAGCATCATCGTCTGATTCGCTGACGTCTGAAGGCTCAGCCGCAGCGCCAAGTAACTCTTCCATTCCTTTTATTCTCACCCTAGAAGCACCTTGGAGGCTAATATAGAGGGCTTCAATCTCTTTGCAACAATTACGATTGAGAGAGAAGCCGGGTACGTCAGCATTCGCAATATTGAACCAATTGCAGAAGCTGAGAGTCATGGCCAATTCTGGCGTCTTCTGGGGCAAGGAGAATTCAGCTTCGGTCCCGCCTGCTACAAAGTGGAACCAGCCACGGGCACCTTCATATAAATCTCCCTCGTGAGCAAGATCTTTATTTGGATTACCCACATAAAGTTGAGAGTATCCAAACTGGCGAGCAAAGCGACTCGGAGTATATGGCTCGATCTGACACCGGAGATCTTGACGATACACCAAGTGCCCGGGACGGATATTGACAAGCCACCAGAACGCTCCTGCAGATAAAGTTGTGAACTTATCTACTCCCACGGTGTCCTTCAGCCTCGTCCCATATCCTCCGCCTGAAAAGTCGGGGAAACATCTGAAAATCTCATAATTCTGAAAGCCGCGAAGAATTTTCCGAATTTGAGACATATAATTCTGCTTCCATGAAGAACGTTCATACAGTTCTATAAAGAAGCACTTTTCGCCCGAACGACGCTCCGGCGCACTCATTAAAGAGGGACAGTACAAAACAAGCCACGTCATTAAATAGGTGTAGGGCATCTCAACCCTAGGGTTTGGAGTTTTCGGCTGGGCAGTCTCTTTCGACTTGCCCTTTCCTTTCTCCTTGACCTTGACAGTGGGGAGGAAATCACGACAGAGTACCCTCAGTCCATACTGCAAATTGCATACCATGGCGGGAAGGAGTCCAAGGGATCGGCCGTATGCAAGAAGAACCGCGGGATATACCACGGTCATTGCGATTGCTTCCTTGGGCAATGACGGCACGACGCATCTCTTAAGCCACAACATTAAAAACCCGGCAATGAGACCTCTGCTGGAGACCGGAAACTGGGCTTAATAGTGATAGTTCTTGAAAGAAGTACCGGGACCGTATCCATTCTCATTGGATTCCGTGGTATAAAACAGACGGTAATGGCCCCTAGCTACACGTTGGTCAATCTCTGAAATGGGGACAGGAGAATGACCATGGATAGTAGCCGAGCTATCCTTAGAATTTAAGTTGGCAAAGAGATACTCGGCCCACTTCTTGTGGCCAATACCGTGATTACGTGCATCTGTCTGGTCGGCGCAGATATGATAATGGCACATCATCTCCCAGTACGTGACGTAGATGCGCTCATCCTTCGCCAGTAGCATGTTCAACTCATCAGAGGTAGGGATATACTCCTCGTAAGGGACTTCGCCCATCGAGAGTCCAGAAACCTCAAACATCTCGTGGAGAGCGAACCCTACCTCACCCACTGGTGTAAAGAAAGTACAGGTCTCAGGGTTATACATCTCCAAGAGGCAATAAAAGTGATAAGCACTCTGAGGAAACCCAAATTGGACATTCCTGATGGCTTTATACAAGCCAATATCCTTTAAGATGGACTCGTGGGAATCCAGCATGTACTGAACAAGGCGTGCCCATCACATATTGTTAGAAGAATGAACCCAGCCAGGCATCCTGAAGTCGCTAGCCGGGTACTGACCATCCTTTGCCAGGAACTCACTTAAGAAAGTTCGGGCACGAGATGGAACTTCTCCTATTGGAAGCTCCTTGCCAAATCGGCCTGGAAGCAAGCCAGTAATGCATCTGGGGGAACCGTCTTGATAAACCCCTTTTGCACCAAATTTGCCTGTTGGGACGCCATCTTGATCCTGAGTCAGTCCCCACTTTAATTCTCGAGGCGTCGCTAGCCTCTGAAGATAGACCAGAGGATAACTACGATCCATTCTAGGTAGAAACATCAGCATTTCGCCTGAGTTATATAACCAAACATGCTCCTCTTTAGAAAGGATCTCATCTGAGTGATCCATCTGGTCTCCAAAGAGGAAGGCAGGTTTCTCCATTGCCTTTCTATTCACATCTTCAAAAGCCGCATCAGTTATGATCTCCCTCGCGGTGGTGGGATGATATTTGATCAACTTCTCCCTACGATTCTTCGGCTCTGGCTTGTACGAGGGCAGGATGGTAGTGAAACGGAATTGGCCTGAGGGATCAGAACCCCCAGCAAAGCCGAAGTAATTCATGTGGGGAAGGGATTCCATCGAATACCCTACTGCAAAAAGAAAAAAAAACACCAGAGTTAGAGAAGTTTCTATGAGATAGAAAATTTCTCTAAGTATGGACGCGCGAAGCTAAAAATTAGAACGCGCGAAGCTAAGAATAGCGCCGCGCGAAACTAAAAATTAGACCGCGCAGAAGTCAAGATAGCCTTGCGTTTCAGCGCGACTGCTACTTAAAAGAGCCTCGCGTTTCAGCGCGACTGCTACTTAAAATAGCCTCGCGTTTCAGCGCGACTGCTACTTAAAAGAGCCTCGCGTTTCGACGCGACTGCTACTTAAAAGAGCCTCGCGTTTCAGCGCGACTGCTACTTAAAAGCGCCTCGCGTTGCAGCGCGACTGCTACTTAAAATAGCCTCGCGTTTCAACGCGACTGCTACTTAAAAGAGCCTCGCGTTTCAACGTGACTGCTACTTAAAATAGCCTCGCCTTTCAGCGCGACTGCTATTTAAAATAGCCTCGCGTTTCAGCGCGACTGCTACCTAAAATAGCCTCGTGTTTCAGCGCGACTGCTACTTAAAATAGCCCCGCGCTTCAAACGCGAGGATGACGCGATAACTTCGCGTAAGAAGAAAGTCAGAAACTTTCTTCTTCTCCAAACCTTACAGCAGGAGTACGGCGATCTCGCCGGTAAAGGAGTTGATTCATCAGTTAAAATTAAGCCAAATCACTCTAGAAATGTTCTAAAGAGTCTCGATGGGAAGATTCTTACCCCCGATGGGCGAAATGTGGGCCGCCGCCACCACTACTTGCGCCAGTCGCCGATGATGGAGCCGCTCGAGAAGTAGCACGAGTCTTGGGTGACATTGCTGAGAAAAATCGACCGAAAATCTGAAGAAACTCGGTCGAAAGAAAATCGGGTCGCCTGAACTCTGATCACCTGAATCTCTAAGCTTCTGGAAAATTCTCAAATAGAGTGAGGAAGATAAGAAATAGAGATCTCTTTTAAATGAAAGGAACCGCCTCTTGGAATTCGGCACGGATTTCGGAGAAAGTGACTGGTCAGTTACTCTCCAAAATGCGAAGCTATTAGCCTCGCGCGATGATGGAAAACGCGAAGTTGTTTAACTCCGCGCAGCTATACAAAACGCGAGGATAGCCCGGTGCCTTAGCTTCGCGTTTTCATGGAAAAACTTAGATTTTTTTTTGACAAGTGCAATTAGGCGCTTCTATCTAAGTTAAAATGATCCTTAACCGATCATTTCGATTAATAGTCTAAGTCGCGCAGAAGTGCCTTAGACTATTTTACCAAAATTATTGATCATCTGTTTGTTGAGCAAGCAAGATAATTGAAGCTAACAAATAGAGAGGAAGATAATTTGCTCTTTATTCATAAAAGAAGAGATTACAAAGAGGGAGTTATAGCTTTCACATGATCAATTCATCAATAACCAAACAGTAAGACTTATCTACGGGGTGTTGAAGCTCAGTTCCCTGGTTCACATACAAAAGAAATTCCAGACTTATCTACGGGGTGTTGAAGCTTAGTTCCCTGGTTCACATACAAAAGAAATTCCAGATTTCTCTACGGGGTGTTGAAGCTCAGTTCCCTGATTCACATGCAAAAAATCTCCTCTGCAAATGTCAATTAGGATCTGTCATCCGAAATGAAGCACGAGAGGAAAGGAAAGTGCTGCATTGAAGCGCAATTCTGCACTGCAAGTGCTGCAGCTCCCTACTTACAGCCCCTTCAGGAGTTTATCTCTCGGAGCCAGAGCTTGAAACCTGCAACTATGTTGTAAAGCATATGCTTCTGACTTTCTTAGAGTTACTTTCGATGAAGATCGATGGACCCGCATATGTTCCTCTTCAGAAAGGACTGGACTTACTGCAAAAGGAACAGAGTTTCCAAAAGAGTGAAAATGCGGAGCTAAGTTGACTCCGCGCATAGTTGAAGAAATAGCCTCGCGCTTTAAACGCAGAGGATGATGCGATAACTTCGCGTAAAGGAGGGCCAAAGTTTCTCTCTTTCATAAGCTTAGCGACTGCTAATCAAAGATAGCCTCGCAGATTTACAGCGACTGCTAATCAAAGATAGCCTCGCAGATTTACAGCGACTGTTAATCAAAGATAGCCTCGCAGATTTACAGCGACTGCTAATCAAAGATAGCCTCGCAGATTCATCGCGAC
Source organism: Dracaena cambodiana (assembly GCA_036321105.1). Taxonomy (NCBI): domain Eukaryota; kingdom Viridiplantae; phylum Streptophyta; class Magnoliopsida; order Asparagales; family Asparagaceae; genus Dracaena; species Dracaena cambodiana. The sequence continues at coordinate 32,902,341 of JAYEPQ010000019.1, forward strand.
TGCTAATCAAAAATAGCCTCGCAAGCGATCTCGCCGACAAGATAAGCAATAGTCCAGATTAAACCAAGCCAAATATCTCAGAATGGATCTTAGAAAACCAAGAGATGAGGTTTTTACCTTCGGAAGACGCTGCATAGACTGGTTCGCCGTCGCGTTTACTTCCATGGCCGCTGACATTAACGCCGGCCAACTTGCGAAAAGCCAAATTCCTCTGGAGAGACATCCTATGGAGAGTTGAACGAAGATCAGTTGAAGATCATTCGTGAGTCACTCGAGTTCTCAGAAATTCTTCGGATGAGATGAAGAAGGAGATGAGCCGGGAGCTCTATTTAAACAGAATCGGCGTGAAAACTCAGGGTAATTAATGACATAATTACTCATTTCACTGAAGACGAAGTGAAACTGATTAGCTCCGCGTGAGTGAGCAAATAACGCGAGATAGACTTGGTATTCTAACTCCGCGTTTCAGTTTAAGTATCCAAAGTATTTCAAAATTTGCTAAGTTCTAAGCCATTTTGAAAACTTTGGAATAGCTCCGCGTTAGCTCCGCATTTTGGTTATTTAGCGCCGTGTTTTGATGCGATTAAAGCTCCGCGTAAGCAGATAACCAGAATCTCAGATTGATTGAGATTATGATTCTGGGCCTATCCAAATACCCGAATCAGGTCTAATCAGAATTCCATCAAAACTAAGATAATTGATTGGAATCCCTGATAATAGCGAGTTCTATTTAGATAGAAACTCTTGCATTAACCTGAGGCTATAAATACCTTCCTGGTAAAACCCTAAGGAGCTTCTTCTTTTTTTCGGCAATTGAGATATTTTTCTGAAATCTTGGAGAATTCAAGTTACGCACAGAGCCTTGAGTTCGTGAAGATCAGAGAAAATCACCATCTTCTTCCTTTCGGTTCTTAGAGAATTCAAGTACGCGAGAGAGCCTTGAGTTCGAGAAAGACCAGAGGTGATCGTCTACTATCGGCCGATATCTTCGACAGAGAAGATTTCAACGCACCGATCGTCCACGGGAACTACTATAGATCCCATCGCCACAGATCCCACGAAACTATTGTAAAAGAGAGAGATTGAATTATAAAATCCTCTCGTTTGTTCTCTTTATATATCTTGTTCACTTTCATTGTAATTTAAGTTAATTCAATGGGAGGAAGCGAAGAAAATTCTGCGACGAACAACCAGTACTCTCAGGGCAAAGCTAATAAGATTGATTTTAGTGAGTTTAATGATACAGCACCAGCACCTCCACCGCCTCCACCACCCCCAAGCAGACCAAGGGGGTTTGGGATAGGAATTGGTGCGTGGTATTGAAGCCTGCAACATTGGAAGAGCCGGAATTGCTGGACCCGTACTTGGTATCAAATCAGCCACTAAAACTAATCTAATTAGCTAAATAAAAAAAGGAAGGCTCTTCTTTTGTTCACTGGTTAGTTTGATGTCGTTGTGTTGAACTGGCTACATAATTATACACAAAGCCTCTCTATGCATATTTGTGTGATGTCCTGTTAGCCTCATATGAATAAAAATAGAAGTTATAACTATGAACGGGATTAACTTTTTCCTCTTACAATTTGAATCAACTCTCTTTTATCTACCACTTAATTTAGACCCTCCTAACATTACTGAAATCTGGTCTTACATAATTCTGGTTGTAATAGACTCGATATGCACTATAGAAAAGCCCATTTGACAAAAAGCATTAAGTCCATCTAGTGTTTTAAATATCGGCCGGTAATACCAGTATACCAGCTGGTATAACGATTTTGGCACTAAAACAATACGGTAAGGACAATTTTTTTTTGTTCACGTTTTGGACTGATATTGAGAGATATATCGGCTACGTGACAATATATCGCCCAGTAAACAAGATGGAAAATATTAGCGAAATTAATATATTACCATCTTTTTCATATTTTTGGATTTAAACCCATTAATCCGAACTCTTTAATACTCGAACATATTTATATAATATGATCGAATCCCAAATCTAATCGATCGATGATTCGATACTTTGCTTCTTCCTCGTCCTCTCTGCTATCTCTCGCTAAATCAAGCATTATATCGAAGAGGACACAATAGAGTTCCGCAAATCTCTCTCCCTACTCCCAACACTAACTACTGAGAGCCCTGATCTAATGACCCCGTGAGCCCCGTGAACGACTCCAATAACACGAGTTGATTAATAAGTCAGCACCTCACTTCTTCCTCTCTATCCTCTCTCCCGATTGAGCGATCGCATCAAATATGCCACCATAGAGAGCCCCACACCTCTTTCCCCATTCTAGACCACCGAGACCCTCAATACCGAAACCCGTGAGTCCCGACAATAACCTCTTTCCCTCACTTTCTTATAAATAGTTCAGCTTTCCATCTATCTCTTAAGTAGATAGTCAATTCCCTTTCTCAAACAGACCCCCCCTCTTGATTCTCAAGTAGATCACTTTTCTTGAGCAAATTAGCCAAGGCAGGTATCCATTAAAACACTAAACTTGTTTTAAATAGTTTAGTATGTTTATGTATGTAATAATATATATATTTTTTAATACCGAAATGGCATCTAGTATTTAGTGCCATATAACAATATATCGTCCGGTACCCAATATCCGGTATATAATTTTGTTGACAGGTATATCACCGATATCTGATATTTAAAATACTGAATACAGCCAGGAAAGTGAATGAGAATAGTCATTGAGAAGAATTGCTCTGAGGCAGTGGATAAGTTGTGGAACTTTGTTCAGAGGAAGTTTGTTGGATAAATGAGTCAATTTATACAAACTTCTGCATGGAAACAAAAGAACAAAAATTAAGTCTCACTGATAACCAGAAAGGAAACTATTTGGTGAATAAATTTTGGAACCACTTTGTTTCTCATGTTTAGGCTAATATATGCATTATATCATGATGAATGGTGCACGGAAATGATCCTTTGAGACGGGACTCAAATTAAGTTTTATGGATTATCTCATTGATAATCCTTAGAATCAGGATATCTATAACCATGTATCAAATGACAAAACAACAACAAAACAACAACAACAACTAAGCCTTTTATCCCAAGTATTTGGGGTAGGCTACATGAACCAAAAAAAAAAATCACCAAAAAAAAAAATCACGCCAGATCGATCACTTTGATATTCCTTCTCCATTCATTTCTTATCAAATGACAAAAGATTAATCAATTTTATGTTCATTTCTAAACATGAATTTGAATTTTCAAACCGCATAAGCTGTTTTTTTCAACAATGGATGAACATGATTGGTTTAGATCAATGACTTTTAATGGGGAAAAATGGATTTTTTGCTCACATCCAATAATCTAATATAAATATATACACAGACACATACATATAAAGTGTTTGGCTAGGTATCTTATCGATAGTTTTGCTCTGAAGTTGAAACTATAGGTTAGAAAAACCAAAATTTAAAATCCAACGATATGAATTTGATCTTTCATAAGCTGTTTTTTCAACACTGGATGAACATGATCTATCCCTAGCTGGTTTAGACAACACGATGAAACATAAACATTTTAAGATCATAATACATGAGTTAAACATCTTTAAATCATATAATTTTTTGTACTTCGGCTGTTTAGATATAATATATCACAAATATACTGTCGGATTCTAATTTTTTGTGTCATAACCTATAGTTTCAACTTGATAGTTACAAGTTCTAAATCCTCTTGATAGTATCCTTGCAGAAGTCTCCTCATATGTATGCAAAAATGCGCCTAGTGTGTCCCTTATATTGAAATACAAGTAGGCAACCCAAAACCTTAACATAAGACATCATCAGAATTGACTATCTGATCCATTCAACATGTTTTCTATGTTCTAAAAATTTGGTAGACTATAAAACATGTGAACTATACACTTCTACATCATTGATCAAGAAATCTCATTCTATTGTTGAAATACCATCCACTTTGCAATTGTCCAATGTATGGTTCAAAAAGTATTTAAAATGCATGACCCTTTTAAACTACCTATTTAGAACTCTTAAGAATATGATGGATGGTTTAGATTGTCCATTTAATGTTGTATGTTACGATTTTAGGCTGCTTCTTAAGATTACATCTAAAGAGACACCCTAGGTACACTTTATACGCACACATACACACACACACATACTTGCATATTTAGAATCAAAATCTTCCCATTTAATTTCAACAATGAAATATACATTATCATGATCCACACTGATATAGTTGATCTATATCTTTTAATGTTTCTTAAAACTAGAAATAAAAAATTTGTTCTTTTTGACCATACATCAAGTAAGCATCGGGTGTGAATACCGAGCTGGTTAGGTTTACGGTGTAAAATATTCAAAACCTAATGTTATGAATGATAATTTTGAAGTATTTAAATCATTATCAAATATTTTGAACGAAAATTTACAAGCCACAAAGTGTATATCTGCACAAAAAACTATTTTTAGCATTCCTTTTGTACCTATTTGATGCATGAACAAATAAAATTTAAATAATTTGTCTTCTTTGTTTCTAGCCACTTTTTAAATGGTGTAGATTAGTTTCAACAGAACGGATCTTCCATAGATCCAAATCCTTTTGCAAGGATCCAAGTCTATCTCAATATATATACACACACACACATAGAGAGAGAGAGAGAGAGAGAGAGAGAGAACAGGGGCTAACGGACACTCTAGCCAATTTTGCTAGAGGGTAGGCAAAAATTTGACCTCCCTAAACTTTTTTCTTCCGTTGGATCCAACCAGTTAATCTCAATCCCTTGGGGTTCACCTGCACCAAAATTCAACTACTTTATATTTTTCTGAATTCCCAGTGCAGGCCACTGCCCACACAAGGTTCTACATGGTCCGCCACAAACTCCAAACATACCACATGAGCATCCATATCCACTCCTATTGCAGGAGCATAAGCAAGGAACAAATCTGGATATCATCAAATTTCATATATGCCAAGATTTTATGATATAGTATAAAAATCTAAGTAGACATGGACAGGGAATATTGTTTTTGAGCAATGGATGTTGCCTACCATTACCAAACCCCCAGCTTTACCAATGAGCCCGGGACCACTAGCATGTATATAGAATATCAGTAAGCATAAAATAGAACCTCACACCCATCCACCCACACAGACAATACTGTCATTTATACAGAATACAGATATCTAGATTCTAGACATTATCAGGATATGCAAGCTGTTTTACGATATTTATGACAAAAGAATCAGATAATGCTATCCATATCAGTTGCATATCTGTATTCTTTACCATTGCATTTTGTCGGATATGCTTCTCAATCAAGACTGTAGAAGTGATCTCCACCATATAAAGCATAAGGTCCTCAGCTATAAAGAAGTGAAGTTTGTAGGTACTACGCCCTATTCTACCAATAAAATATTCTCTAACAGAAAGATGACAAGTGTAAAGATATCTATCAAGTTATAAATATTCCCAGTTATCCGGTAGGTGTTTAATAATTTATCTGATAGGCATACTTTTCCGGATGCTCACTCCAAAGATTGTCTGAAAGAATACTAAGTAGGAAATTGTTATAATGAGTTGTAGTAGCTAACAGCAGAGTAGGATTCAGCAGATATGTTAGCGATACAAAGCTCCATAGAGAACTCCATACCTCATAGTCTAATTAACCCCTCACATTCTAAAACACTATTTTGTAATTCTCAACCAGCAGCTCATCAATATAACTTAATAGCAATTGCTACATGTAAGAAGCCAGTGTGGCATTTTGACGAACATATTACATGCATGTATAGCTCTCTCTCTCTCTCTCTCTCTTAACCTTTTCAGAGAACATGTATAAGTTAAAACACTCATATCAAATGACTGAGATGAGAAATATAATTCCTTTGATCAAAGAGTCAAAAAGCATGAACAGCATTTGGGCAGTTAAATTATTCAACGATGCAAAAACTAGGTTTTAAGGTTTTACCTTCCAGGATCGAGTACAGCCAAATGAATCCGATTCGTATTTTTCGATAAGGAATCTTTCATCTTTCGAGCATAAAATGCTCCCCGATTGAACATACGAGGAATTCCACATACTTGGATAAAGAACCCAATGCACCTCCACACAAAGGCCAGCCCACTTGAAACGAAACGCCCACGAGCTTCAGCCCACAACTGTCGGCCCCAAATGTTTCCTAATTATGAATTGCTAATCTTTGGACATGTGCTAGGCACGGGTTCAAAGCGAATCTTTTGAAAAAACACAAAAAGGCTTTATTGGCAAAGACCATGACAATTTCCCAATATGCTTCTTTATTCAACAAGTAATGGGGGCCTACATGATACAAATACGAGTATTGGATATGGTTATGGATAAAGAAATAAATATATACAAAATCTCGAAAAATAGTTGGTATTTAAATTAAACGATACTCTGATCAATCAATTGATCATTATAGTTTAAGTTAATATATTAAGAATTAAAAAATTAACATAAATGGGGGAACATTCCTTAATAGAACAAAATTATACAGTTTAAAACAAAATGCATATAAGAACAACAAAATGACTGCAGAACACATATGCCTATAATTCTGGCTCTCCTATATCATACTTTGAAAGCAGTCTTGTATTTTTTTTTTTTTTGTTTTTATTAATGTATGATCCGTGTAAGGGGTCACTTATATATGTATGCTTTGTCTTATTAAGTACTAACTAATGGGACACACGGACAATAGTCCACCGTTTATGCTCAAAAAATACTTTGATAGCAGGGGAAAGTTGCATTGCAACTACTGGATTCTCTCCAAATCCGACTTTCAAACCCATCTGCCGTCTCCTCTTCAATGATGACTGCCTTTTCCGTATGAACTGTAGTTCAAAACTGAAAGTGGTTTTTAAGTATTAGAGATGTAAACTAAAATACTTGCCAATAATGTAAACATAAAGAACAGAAAGGGCCCTGCGTGCTTGCAGAAGTGCTTTCTTAGTTCATGAATGAGAATATTTTTTTTTCACTTGTGGGACCTGGAGCTTGTTATAAAACAGCTCCATTGTCTAACCAACTGCCTCCCAACAATCCTTCTGTGGTGAGAGCTTAATTAATCTCTGGTGGGAAAAAATGGTAAGCTTCATCTTCTCACATTTATACCTGTGTACCATGCAGTATGCACTCCTTGTATGCAAATGTTAAACTGACATTGCTTCTATTGGTTAATATGATGTTGTTATTAGAGTGAAGACCAGGCGTACAACGGCATTGACATTGGAAGTCGCAACCGTAGCGACCAAGATGGCAATGACGTCAAACTTCGGTTTGACCTGAACAAACTTAAGGGCCTTGGATCAGTTCCAGGTGGTGTACGAGTTGGGAGCTGCCAGCACTCTAAGGGCAAAGCTAACAAGATCGATTTCAGTGAGTTTAATGATGCAGCACCAGCACCTCCACCACCTCCACCTCCCCCAAGCAGACCACGGGGCATCGGAATAGGAATCGGTGCATGGTATTAAAGCCTGTGACATGGAAGAGCCGGAATTGGTATCAAATCAACCACTAAAACTTATCTAATTAGCTAAATAAAAAAAATGACAGGCTCTTCCTTTGTTCACTGGTCAGTTTCATGTTGTGTTGCAGCGGCCACATATATTATTCATAAGGCCTCTATATGCATATTTGTGTAATGTCCTGTTAACCTCATATGAATCTGAATAAAAATAGTAAGTTGTTATAACTATGAACAGGATTAACTTTTTTCTCTCTTACAATTTGGATCGACTCTCTTTTATTTACCACTTAATTTAGATTCTCTAATAACTTTATTGAAATCTCGTCTTTTAGATAATTCTGGTTGTCATAGACTCTATACGCACTATAGAAAAGGTCCATCCACTTGACAAGAAGCATAAAGTACAGGTCCATCCACTTGACAAGAAGCATAAAGTACAGCTAGGAAAGTGAATCAAAATTGAAGAATTGCTCTGAGGCAGTGGATAAGTTTTGAAACTTTGTTCAGAGGAAGTTGGTTGGATACATGAATCAGTTGATACAAACTTCTGGCTGGACACAGGAAAAACAAAGATTGAGCGATCACTCTTAACCAAAAGGGATACTATTTGGGGAATGAACCTTGGGACCAAAAGGGATACATTATATCATGATGAACGGTGCATGGAAATGATCCTTTAAGACAGGTCTCAAATTAAACTTCATGAGAACTACTCCATGAAATATCACATAGATAATCGTTAGAATCGGGAGATAGACATACATATGTATTTATATGTATATAGAGACATGTATATATACATATGTGTATGTATACATATGTGTATGTATATACATATACGTGTGTGTGTGTCTATATATATATATATATATATATATATATATATATATATATATATATATATATATATATATATATATATATCAAATGACATAAGATTAATTAATTTTACGCTCATTTCTAAACATGATTTTGTCCACACTCAATGCATGGGTAAAACACGGTCAAAATCATTTAATGATTTATTGCCAGACAGTTTATTTGTATAAGGTCTCATCCAAAGGCATATATTTTCAGTTTGTGATTTCACTTTTTAACTTTGGATTGAAAGTATTTGGTCTAAAACCCAAGACCTCCTGGTACCCTATATCCATGCTTTACTAGTGAGCCAGGTATCACTGACATGTATACCAAATATTAGTAAACATAAAATCGAATAACATATCCTAATGTCAAGGTTGCTTGCTGTAGTACAGAAATCCTCGAAGACTATCCCTAAGGTTATTGTGGTTGAAACAAAAAATGGAAACTGACAAAGAAACATGAGATGATATTGAAGAAAATAAAGAAGAAAACTGCTTCAGTGGCATATAAGCCATCCACACAAACTAGGAGAAATTCTTGACAACATAGAGGATCTATGAGCTAGCCACACAAGCTAGCTCACGCGAAAGAATTTGGATTGAATTGAAGCACATGCCATCTTAGAAGTCATTCAAAGCAAGATAATTTGGAATTATTTACTTAGGTAGGTTTTAGAGTTTTAGTGACGCAGGACGGAGACGAAATTAGGATTAGGGTTTTGAAAATTAGGGTTTTTTTTGGATGAATTGGGGAAAATAGATAAATTGGGGAAGAATTTACGGAGTTTAGGAATCTACCCAGATGAATCCACGCCCACTCTCTACGAATTCACGAGGAAAAAATTAATTCAGCGAAATCCACGCCAGAAATTTATCAAAATTTTCAAAATATTATTCCTCTATTTTTTAATTCTCCATACAAACCCATATATATAGGAAAACCCTAACAAACAAAATCCTAATAAAATCCAAACTTGATGGAGATCAGGATTTGATTTGGAAATAGATTTGATTTGATTTGATTTGGATCTTATTAGGATTTGGATTTTATTAGGATATTTGATTGGATTAAAATAGATTTGATTTGATTTGGATCTTATTAGGATTTGGATTTTATTAGGATATTTGATTGGATTAGGAGTTTGGATTCTATTAGGATTTTGTTTGTTAGGATTTTCCTATATATATAGGTTTGTATGGAGAATTAAAAAAGAGAAGAATAATATTTTGAAAATTTTGAGAAATTTCTTGCGTGGATTTCGCTGAATTAAATCTTTCTCGTGGATTCGTGGAGAGTGGGCGTGGATTTCACTTGGGTGGATTCCCAAACCCCGTAAATTCTTCCCCAATTTATATATTTTTCCCAATTCATCCAAAAAAATCATAATTTTCAAAGTAAATTTTTGAGCATCCTTCCCATATTTTAGCAGGTTACTCCTAATATATTATTTTCTAGAGATCGTTTGGAGTTTCTTTTCGAGATTCATCAAATTCCCACACAGTGTAGTGACGTTATATCATTTATGGTGATTGATGTATGTCATCTTAAGGAACCAACATATCTATTTTTTGGAGTTGTACCACTTGAGTTTGTTGCATTGCATTTGCCTGATATGCATGATGAGATCTCTAAATAGATAGCAATTTGCAATGATGAGTATAAATTTATTATATATCCACATAATGTTTTGCAGGAATTTGTACTTGATAATGAAGTGAAAGTTTTGGTTCCTCTTGAGAGGTTGCTTTCAGAAATTGTGAAGAAATTATACGTTCCACATTCAGATTTTTATGGAGTTTCGATGAAAATTGCTTCTACTACTTATGGCCTGAATATTTCACAGGATCCATATTCGACTACTTTCATTACAGGTATTTTTCCAGATTTACCGTAATTCGACACAAGTTCACTAAAGAAGTCCGTTCACCGTACACCACTTTTGTTCAGATGCGATGCACGAGTTATGGTTTCTCGACCACCACTATGGCCTAATTGGGATACTTCGTGGATGTCAATCAGTTCAACCCAGACGTATTTATCATTACTTATCTCTGCATTCATCGGAGATGAATGTTTTGAAGTCGGGGAGAATTGATGAAAATCAAGATTTGATTTGGAAATAGATTAGATTTGATTTGGATCTTATTAGGATTTGGATTTTATTAGGATATTTGATTGGATTAGGAGTTTTGACGCAGGATAGAGGCGAAATTAAGTTAGGGTTTTGAAAATTAGGGCATTTTTGGATGAATTGGGGAAAATAGATAAATTGGAAAAAAACTTACGAGGATTGGAAATCCACCCAGGCGAATCCACGCCCATTCTCCACGAGGAAAGATTTAATTCCGCGAAATCCGCGCCACAAATTTCTCAAAATTTTCAAAATATTATTTCTCTCTTTTTTAATTCTCCATGCAAACCCATATATATAGAAAAACCCTAACAAACAAAATCATAATAGAATCCAAACTCCTAATCCAATCAAATATCCTAATAAAATCCAAATCCTAATAAGATCCAAATCAAATCAAATCTAATTTATTTCCAAATCAAATCCTGATCTCCATCATTTAGTTTTAGTTTTTTTAAGTAGTAAGAATTCTAGGAATGGTCCTTTTTATTATTCTAGGACATTACTATTGGATCACTTATGAAGTTATCATTATACTATTTACTACTTATTTCGGAGTGCGATTAAACTACTTATCCTTTTAAAAAATTAGAATGACATACATATACTTAACATCATTTACAGAAGCATTTAAGCAGTTACAGTAATATGGATATTTAGACATTATCGAGCTAGGAAGCTACATCTTCAGAGGCTAGGAGGGGGCAAGGCCACACCTAAGCTGGAAAGAATTTTATAGCATTACAAATGACCATGTAGTGAGTCATCAAAGAACAAACCCCCAATCTCAATTCATACTCATCAATTATTTCTGGAGCATAATGTTATCAACTTGTTAAAATACTTGAAAATATTCGGTCCACAGTTGAAAAATAAATATTCAATGCAATCTCGAATGCATATATTGCAACTTTTTGGGCTATTCTCATCATTCTTGTCAGTTTTGTGTGCGCTAGAATCAAATACCAACACATTTTCCCCAGTTGAGACTTTCAGAGCTCACAACAGCATAAATGAAAGATATGACTTTATTAAGATTATAAAAGGTACTCTCACCATATCCACAGGGGAATACAAGTACACCATAAGTCAAGCCAAAAGTAGTTGGCATCTCCCTTCCAGAGCCTATTGGACATACCATACCAAAGAATTCCTTTTGATAGGGATAGCCCCTTCGAAAATCCTTTGGTGTCAGATGAGGCTTGAGACTTGGTTCTCTGTCCCTCTCCAAAGACCCTACTTATTGCAGAGGAGTTGCTGTAAGGTCCCTTGCGGATCATGAACAATGTTCCACCACCATTTAGACATTAGGGCCGCGTTAAAACTCCGCATGTTTAACACCCTAAAACCACCTTCAAACTTAGGTAAATCTAAACCCATGAAAGTAGATGGTATTTTCAGTATTATACTGAGTTACCACCAGAGAAATCTGCAGCGAATCCAATCAATCCTTTTCCTAATCCAACATGGTAAGACAAAATAGGACGTTAGATACAAAAAGTAGATGATATTACGGTGTTGAGGAGAATTATCCTCTCTTTCTATTTCCATCCATCTAAGTTGTTCTCAAATTTATCAAAGAGGAATGTCTAACCTGTCTCTGTAATTTACATGGTCATATCATGATCCCTAAATACTAGACGGAAAAAGAATCCTCTTTACACTTGAAACACTATGAATGACTGACGAGAAAATTTTCATACCGAATAGAACAAGGAAGAATTTGTGAAAGTTATTTGCAAACGATTTTTTGGCTTGTTTGATATTACACTATTCGAAATCAGTGTATTGTTAGCATATTGTAGATTGATAAGACCATGGGGAATAAGCCAGTTAGCACCATATCAATTGGGCGCCCTCTACTTTCCTGACATACAACCAGAACAATACAAGTGAGGATAAAGGATCATCCTGACTCAACCCCTTCTTATGTATGATTTCCTTGCCTCACCATTTGCCAGAAATTAAAATTTTATCGAATGTAACTAGCTCTAAATTCAGGATATCCATCTACAACCAAACTCCCTATTTCACTATACTTTTCTTAGGCAATCCCAACTAATTATATCCATAACTTCCTCGAAAGTTAATTTCAATAAGTAACTAGAAACACATGCTTTCTCAAACAAATAAATAACTCCTTAGGCTATCACAACTCCCTATAGAACGCTCATATCCTCGGTCAAATCGAATTGGTGATCGCCCACTAAATCACTCAAAAGAGGGGATAGTCCGTTAGCGAGGATTTTGGAGGCTATCTTAATAAAGGTGTTAAGCAACATGATAGGTTTATAATCCCCACACTAGATGTATTTGTGTTCTTTGAGATAAGTACTATTCAAGAGTAGATGATTATATCCAATAAGGTCATCCTCTTGCCAGTTCAACAACGAGGTTCAAAAGATCTTGCTTGAGAACATTTCGGAATTAGCAAAAGAAGAATAAAGGAAACTTGTCCAGGACTTAGGTCCCAAACCGCCTGTTTAACTTCTTCCATTTGAACTCCTCCTCTAGAGGAGGAAAATCGATCCCTATACACAGATGGAAGTTCCAATCAATTCTTTGAGATGATTGAAAACATGGGTCCTAATCTTGTTCTTCTAGCGGGTAGGTCATGTCAAACATGTAATAGTTGAATGAATTAAGGCATTTTCTCATTAGGTCATGTTTGTGTAACCTTCCTTTAGCTATTTATACCGAACTCGTTGACACTACATAATTTCCTCTTTACACATATTCAGAGTTTCAGTGCGACAATCGGTGTGATTGTGTTTCAACTAAGCTTAATGTCTTAGTCTCCTCCCTTTAGCTATTTATAGTAGAGCAATAAGACGGTTTGATTTTAAATCGACGGTAAAGATACTATTAGTAAATAACATGGAGGTTTATCATTAAGGCAATTACACAAATTGATTTTTTTTAAGAAAAAAAAAATGAATGACTGAGATGACTTTTTGGGAAAGCAAATAGAGGGGAAAATCAGATTCGAGAGAGGTTGGGTTGGGTTTTTGTGTGTGTGTGTATGTTGGGTGGGGGAAGGGGGGGCTCCAAACTATTCACACTTAATAGTAGTAATAGATGGTGCATCAGTAGCCAGCTAATCAGATAAACAAATATAGATGAACATCATGCTAGATTTATCCCTCATTTTATTCACTCTGACTTGTGCACACACTTAGGATAAGGCATGTTTGAGTTGTATTTAGCTTTAGGACTATTTCGATGGTTTGATACCTTTGGGTATTAGCCATCAGCAATAACTACAAAAAGACGGTTTTTACAATTATAGTTGTACATATATATAAAAGAAAGTTTTAGCTCTAGTGCTCATTACACCAAAATAACTTTCTTCTCATAAATGTGTTCCCACTTATGGCACAAACACAGGTTTAATACTGATTTATGTAGGCTTATATAAGCCTTATGTAACATCGTAGCAGGTATCTATGTTTTGTTTTGTTATTGTATATTAATGGAACCTGGAGGATAGCTAGCTTCTCCTGTTAGACTGAAAAAAAAAAAAAAAAAAAAAACAATTATAGAGGCTGAAGTGATTAAATATGAACAGTACCAGATGAAGAAGGTCCAGATTAAGAAAACATAAATATAAGAGAGTGTCAGCTTGAATCCCAAAAAGAGAGAAATTAACGGTAATGGAATAAGCCAAAACTAAGATAGCTAAAATAAGATATTCTAATATTACACTGGAGTCCCTGTATGGAAACGCGACATCCCTAACAGGAAATAGGGCATCACAATATATTTAAAGGCCACAAAATCGTGGTCATCGTGATTATTTTGTGTTTCTTGTGTGCTTTAGCCCTTGTTTGCACTGCCAAACAGTCATCTAGAGAAACCAAAACTAAGCATCCACCATGGCAAGTCACTAAAGAAGTGAATACACATTCTATCATAATCAAGCATTTAACTAGAACATTTATTCCTTCCCCACTCCCGAAGAATAAAGTTGAAAAAACTGCTGATCAGACGAAATATTCGAAGAGATCTGCCAAAGCAGTAAGCATCTAAAGAATAATTTACAGGATATATATATTTAGCTAGGCACCTAATACCACTTACCTTTCCCACGACTCCAGCATTAATTGGCTAGAATCTCAGAAAATTATAGAGAAGGGGTCCAGAACCTGCATATGTCACCAAGATTACGTAGTTGCGGTGACATTTAAATGAACTAAAGAGATTCCAGCGCTGAGAGTTCACTTCACTAATTCAGTCTCCCTCACTACTCCAGTGGTTGGAGCCCACCAACTCACCAAGAGACTCCAGGCTTAGGTAATTGCTATGAATCATTAGGCTCTAACACTCTAATTAATAAATAAACCAGGCAAATCTTATGTCAAATGATTCAAACTTGCCACCAGGTAATCAATGTTCTCAAAAAAGAAATCAGGTAATCAATGTTCTCAAAAACGGAATCAGGTAATCACAAGATATTTTCCTTGTAAACAAAATCTCTATGTTCAGATAGTGAACAATTGATATTTTGTTAGCATTTGCCAGGAAAAGGTGAGTATGAAAACTGTCATACATAGTATTATAGTGAAGAAGGGTTTATTAAAGAAAATGGTCTGCAGTTCCACATGTAATAGCTTAAATGGAAAGAACAAAGAATATCCTACGTCCTTGTAAAGTCGCATTTTTGGTTCCTGAATGAGAATATTCTAATTATCCCCATTCACGAAGGTTATTTTATATTCACTTGTGAGGCCAAAGGCTTGTATAAATCAACATCCTTGTTCCAACCAATTGCCTCAACGGTTCTTCTTTACAGAGAGAAATCACTCGTGGGAAAAATGGTCAGCTCTCCCTCCCTCCTCCCTCTCTACCCTCCCTCTCTCTTTCTTCCTCTGCTATACAAATTGTCACATCATGTCTCCTTCATCTACATAGACAGCAATATTGGCCTAGCTTGATGCAAGGATAAAATACCCGAAGAACAAGGCTGCAAATTCTTATTTTATTTCAGTTATAGAACATAGAGAAGTTAGACCAAAGAGATATAACAATTTATAATATACACTGCTTTTTACTTATACCTGAGTTCCAACATGTATTCATTGCATGTAATGTTAAACTGATATTATTTCTATTGACTTAATATTGTTATCAGAATGCTCAGGGAGGATACCGTGGAAGACCAGGAGCTAATGCAGAATACAACCCCCTGGAGTATAGTGGCATTGATATCGGAAGTCATAACCAAAGTGACAAAGACGATAATGATGTCAAACTTAGGTTTGACTTGTCCAAACTGAAAGACATCAACGCTGCAGGTGGCGTACGAGTTGGAAGCTACCAGTATTCTCAGGGTAAAGCTAATAAGATTGACTTCAGTGAATTTAATGATCCAGCACCAGCACCTCCGCCTCCGCCACCTCCACCAAGCAGAGGACCACGTGGTTTTGGGATAGGGATATGGTATTGAAGCCTGCAGCTTGGAACAGCTGGAGTTGCTAGACTTAAGTACTTGGTATCAAATCAGCCTGGTCAGCCGCTAAAACTTATCTAATTAGCTAAATAAAAAATGACAGGCTCTTCCTTTGTTTCCTTGTCAGCTTGCTTGATGTCGTTGTGCTGCAGTGGCCATATAAATTATGCATAAGGCCTCTATATGTATATGCGTGCATCTCCTGCTTTTGTTTGGAATATAGTATTAAGCAGCGTCAAGCTGTGTGATGTCCTGTTAGACTCATGAATCTGAATCAAAATAGAAGTTGGTATAATTACGAATGGGATTAACTTTTTTCTCTTACGATTTTAATCGATTTTCTTCTATTTCCCACTTAATATATATTCTCTTATAATATTACTGAAATCTGGTCATGCATCCTATGTATCATTCATGTTGTAATAGACTCAATATTCGCTATGGAAGAGGAAGTTGATACAGCATACAAATCTAACCAATACAAGCGGCAAGAAGCATGAATTACAGCCAGTAAAGTGAATGCATATAGTCATCGAGAAGAATTGCTCTGAGGCAGTGGATAACTATTGGAACTTTGTTCAGATGAAGTTGGTTGCATAAATGAGTCGATTCATACAAACTTTTGGCTGGACAAAAACAACAACTAAGCCTTTTATCCCGAGTACTTTGGGTAGGCTGGCTGGACACAAAAGAGCAAAGAATAAGTCAATGTTAACCAAGAAGATACTATTTGGTGAATGAAGTTTGGAATCATTTTATTTCTCATGTCTAATGTCATATCACGATGAATGGTGCATGGAAATGATCCTTTGAGGCAGATCTCAAATTCAGCTTCATGAGAACTTCAATATATCACATAGACAATCCTTAGAATCAGGAAATATTTTAGCCATGCATCAAGTGGAAAAATTAACCAATCTTTTTACATTCATTTTGAAACACGACTTTGTCCGAACTTAAAGCACAGGGATTGAAATCATTTGAAATTTTATTTCCAGACAGTTATAAAATTTCAAAAAAAAAAAAAAAATCCAGTAATAATTTTTCAAATGATTTCATTGCGTCAAGGTCTCAATCAATGGCATAGATTTTCAATTTGATTTTCACTGTTAACTTGGGAGTGAAAGTGTTTGGTTTAGAACCTAAGACCAACCAGCACCCAGCATTCCTACCCTACTAGTGAGCCAAGCAACAAGCAATAACTAACATGTACACAAAATATTAGTAAATATAAAATAGAATAACATGTCTTATTGTCAAGATTACTGCAACCCAGAAATCCTCAAAAACTATCCCCAAGATTGCTATGGCTGAAAATGAGAAATGGAAAGCTGAGGGAGAAAAAGAAAAGGGATGAAAAAAGAAAACAAAAAATCTGCTTCAGTAGCAGACAAACCATCCACAGAAACTACAAGAAATGTCAACAGCACAGGGCGCCTACAAGGCAGTCTCAGAAGCAAGATTTTAAATATCGGCTATAGCGGATTATATCAGATTGAAAAATTTTATAGCAGTTATCGTTATCGAGAAATATCGGGAATATTTTTTAAATATCGGATGTCAATATCAGAATGTAAATATATATTCATATATCTTAGAAAATAAATATAAAGATAATTCATGCATACATCATAAGAAGCTACATAAAACATCATATATATATATATATATATATATATATATATATATATATATATATATATATATATATATATATATGAGTTTAAGATATACTTATTTCGATAATTTGCATTAATATGATAAATCCATAACTACTAGCCAATTGTAGAATCTTCATAAATGATAACTTAAATCATACAAAAATAAAAACGGATCAACAAATATATATAATTTTACGCAATGAAAAGAGAGGATAAATAATTAAATATCACATACTCATATCACGTCCACAAGTCCACATTTAAATCATAAACCGATAGTTAAACAACATGCAAGCAAAGCCATGAGTTTTAAGTTACAAATTAAACTTAGCCGATTTTTGATAATTTCAGTCACTATTTTACATCCGATATTGCGGCTGGAATACCGACTTGGACCCGATATTGCGCCGTTATTTTTCCATAAATGCTAAACACTATGAAATTGCTTATATTGTTGCGTATTCAAAAACACAATATCGATTGCAATATCAATATTGCGGCCTATATTCAAAACATTGCTCACAAGCTATCTTCAAGGAATAAGCCAACTTAACATTTGTTTAGATGAAGTAAAGAGATTCCACCACTGAAAGCTCACTTCACTTGTTCAGTCTCCATCCCCACTCAAGACAGTTCGATTCCGCAACCCGCACTACTAGATTCCAGATTTATGCGATTACTATGAATTATTAGGTTCAACAACACTAACTAGGAAATAAAACAAGCAAGGCATATTAGGTCAAACCTAAAAGGAGCTGAAGTAAAACCTACTTCTGTTCTCGTTTTGTTATTAATATTTCCAGATAATGTGCAAATTAGCCTTCTCTGTCAGCTATTAAGGACATGCTAGAAAATAATTTTATTCAACAAGGAAAAGGTAAATTAGTAAAATCCATGCATGATAATACAAGGCAGCCAGCATCCAAAGGTCTTGCTTTGAGATCCTTTTACAAATATTCCACAAGCGCTTGTATATAATGCAGTACTTAAAATACAGGATAATGTATTCACATAACTGCACTGACCTTATCTTTACGCACCTGTGAGTAAAGCCCTGGGTCCCTACTGTGCTGCATTCAAGCTGCCCCGAATCAACTTTGAAATCTAGTATATTGTATTTCTTAAGAACCATATGGTACTACTGCTCTCACCCTTTTGCCTAAAAATAAGGCAGTATGTATGATCCTCATTCCATTAAGAAAAAGGTGGAAGTCTATCCATTACACTTCCCATAAGGAGATGATAATCATCTTAAAATCAGAGCTTGCACACAGTTATGCTTTAAAAAGCACAAAAGTAAAATCCATGCCCCACAAACCACCTGATGTACCATTGTGCCTCATTTAATGACAACCACATCAATGGCCACAAGCCAAAGATGACCATCATCTTTGTAAAAGGAAGGCAAGGGGATGTCAATCCAAAGAAAACCAACACTGGCATCAATAGCATTAAAAGAGCAGGCAGCATTAATATTTTAAACTTCCGGCATTCATGAAAAGTGAGTTACGACGTAGCCTTAAAAAGAGTTTGTGAGGCATTAAGCTCCGGTAGTTTGTCCTATACTTTTTCAGCTATCCTTAGCTGTGCCAATGGTAACACCCTAGAGAAGACTTCTAAGGTGGCCAACCTCAGCACCGTTCCCATTCAGAAAGGATGTAACTGGAAGTTACTGCTTCCCATAGCATGGACCTGGTGAATGATGGAGTGCACTTTTGACAGAGTGGGGTAAGTAACATGGTGCTATGCACAATAATACAATTTTGGTAAAGATGCATCATAATAGATCAGTTAAGTCAAAATCTTGGGACTATACGGTATACAAGTACATATTTATTTAAATTCAAAGTAAAAGAATTGAAACAATTTGCGTGTCAAGCATGCCTTGAGCGTAAGCACAACAGTCATTATGATAGAAAGAGTCAAATTTTAAGCTCTAATCCATGGCAAAACATCCAACATATGCAGTGATTATCCGTTGCCGAAGCAAATCCATATCCTTAGTACCTTTCTAAATAATTTGCTTGGCAAATGTACTCCTTCTCCATGTTACCTGTACAAGACACTGTAGTCTTTGAATAAATAGTCTGATAACAACCTCTGAACTCTAAAGGTCTACTTAAAAGCTAACTGCTATAATCATACACCTTACTGGTTGGGTTCCTTCATACACGGATAGCAGTCCACAGAAACCTGTGAATATATGAGAATAAATTATTAATACTAGAGTTAAGAATGAAGTTTGAGTGAAGAATGAAGTTTGAGTGACGAAGTGGGGGGAGGGCCGCCGAGCAGTGCGGGTTCATCCCCCCACAGATGCTCCTTTTAATACCCAATCTCTAGCACCCAAAGCCAAGGAGAGCTACTATTTGTGAGGAGTTTTTCACCGTCGCAAGGGGGGTAAAAGTGAAAGAGTTGGGTTACAAACGAAACAAAAGTATGGACAATAGTGGTGGGACAGTGCAGTGATGGAGACCGACTCTCTTCCTCCCCCTCCTTTTTGGTGGTGGCTAACAGTGATCACTGCCACTGCAGAGCCAGATTTTGAATGTAGTGCTGTCATTCAAGGCTTGGAGATGGAGAGGAACGTCGACGCGAGGTGGTATGAGGTGATATGCTGGACGGTGCCTCCAGTCCTTCTTAATTTGTACAAAATTCTAAACCTAGAAAATAAGACAGTTCTTGCACATCTAGAGAGACGTGCAGGAGGGAGATGTTGTGCATTGAGCATGGGAAAGACTCCTCCGGGTGTTACAACAAGGACTCCGACTTAGGCCACCTGCAGACGACGTTGCTTTTGAATAGAGGATGGAGTTGACAGAGGGCAGAGATAATACCGATAGTGGGCAAAGGACAATGAAGAAGGAGTGGCAAAGACTGCCGCGCGGGTTTAGTTGAGGCGAAGTAAAAGGGAGGAGGCGGTGAAGCTGTTGGATGTCGATCCGAGAAGAAGTTCAGATCAGATCAGGAGGAAAAAAAGAGAAAAAAGAAGAAGAAAAAAATTAGAAACAATCCAAACACCCTGCAAAAAAACTCAAATCACCACTTCCTCTTTCCTCCCTTCACCACCCAACAAAATGCCTCGTTCAGCAAAGAAGAATCCAGCAGCCCCCCCTTCCCCATTCGCCAACCTCCGCTGGTCCCCAACCTCGCCTCTGTCATTGCGGAACGATACTCGCATTATTCCCGAGGATCGGTTATTTCAAGGAACGAGGATGAATAATGTGTATATGGGTTGATGTTGACTAGAATTCATAATTGAAAATCTTGGGTTGATGTTGATTACTGTCTAAAATTTTGAAACTGAAGGTAACATCAGCAATTGAACAACTTGAGACATCAGCAATCGAACGAATTGAGACCAGACTATACAGATGTAGGGTGTAAAGTAAGAGGAGGCCAACCGAAGGATCTCAGTTTGCGAGTTGAGATGGTAGGGATGAAGCCCGTGCTCTAGAGAGGGTGCCGGAACTTGCAAGCAAGCACGACAGTCTGGATTCGACAGAACCCCCACCGGCGGTACTGAATATTTATTATATCTGTAAAGGATCTCTCGATGAATATTTACTTTGTAACATGTTCAGATAAAAATTAGACGGCAAATTCATGGGGTCATCCTTCGCAACAGAATATGCAAAATAGTTGTCTACTGCCTATATACTCAATATCTCCTTATAATCATTTTAGTGGCTAGTCTTTTATTTTTATTTTATTGTCCACTCACGGGTGAGAGACTATATACATGTAATATATTGTAACTTGTTTCGTTAACACCTGCTTAATGGAACGTGGGGGATTACCCACTGTTTGTACTAAAAAAGAACGAAGTTGGAGCGACATTAAATCCAAAGTAAAACAATGGAGTTTTTTTTAAGGGAAAGTAGGGCATGAAAATCAAAGGCCCTAGATTATTTTGTCATTACTAGCAAAAAGGTAAGGGGACCATAAACACTTGTACGTGAAAAGCACAAGAAGAAGAGATGGAGTAATTATCTAGACAAAATAGAGTAGTGCAAGGCAAATTGCATATACATTAATACACTTAAGAGAATCCAGTCAAATTTAACGCCCAATATTTTAATTGATAAGTTAAACATAGCAAAAGAAGATTGATTGTATCATGGTTAAGTCACAAAAGAGAAAACTACAAGAATACTGATGGGGGAAATGAGCAGGAGAAGGATTTTGAATAAATAACATTGTAAACAAAGAATAACTAATGTTCAGTTTTGCTGCTGTTGCTATTACCAATATGTTCTTTTACAAATAAAAAGTAAGTAAATATACTGTGCCGTCCAATTCTCCACTTCTTTAAACATTATCTAATGCAGAACGCAGAAAAATATTCAAATTTATTTTTTTCTAGTTCTCCATACTGGTCAAAGATGCTATCTGAACAAATCGTCTCACATAATTCTGTGGAATCCTGCCTGAAGTTGCATTAAGAATAATGGATTTCAATGGTATAAGCGCGCTTCACATTCCTAAATCTGCCAATGTATCAGTATTTCAAACGTAAAGTAAAAGGAGTGCGTTGTGATAAAACCCAATCCATAGTGAATCTTTTCTGAGAGTACATCTCAATAAATAGTACTATATTAGGTCATTACTCCAACTTTCTGCTTTCTCTTTAAGAAAATGCAAATATGCCTCTCCAACAGAACATATTCAAATTCTCCCCCTTTCCATGCTGGCATTTATTCTATATTCTACTCTTGAGAAACCTTTAAGCCTATATAAATTGCCTCTCTTACCCAAATCAATTGCCTCACAACAACTTCAATCCAGAGACTGTGAAAATGGTAAAATCCCTCTTTCATTTTCCAAAATTCTTTAAATCTTCTTGGAAAGCTTCTTTATTTTGAAGTTGAACTAACCTTAATCTCCTATTCTATTGGTGACATGACCAGGCTGACGGAAGGTATGGCCCATATGGCGGAGGAGGATGGGGTGGATATGGTGGCGCTCCACCACCACCCGGAGGTGGGTATGGTGAAGGATGGGGATATGGATACGGACGGTATGGTGGAGGATACCGTGCTCCTCTTGATATTGGAAATAGTAACGTGGCTGAAACAGGAAACAATGAAATCCGTGTTGGCAACAACTCGGTGCCTGGCTCAAGTATCGGAAACAACAATCGAGCTGGTGGGAGCAATATCGTCACTGTCGGCGAAAATACTACTCCTCCTGGAGGTTACAGTTACGGGATACACTACTTCAGGGCTGGGTTACCCTATTGATTAATCGTATTGTAACCGGGACGAACAATCAGCCCCAGTAAAAATAATCCAACCGTCACTAGTCAGTGTGGAGATAAACTTTATGTGCATCTGTATGTATGTGTGTGCTTCTATTATGGAATAAGTAAGCTACTTAGCTTTGTCTCCAATATTTCAGTATGGACAGAAATTATATAAAAAAAAAAGTCCCGATAATGTTTTATCTAGCTTTCTTTGTCTCTCACAATCTGATTGTGATGATATTTAATTCAAATAGAATTTTTTTTTTCATGACTTCTGTCAAAATTCATAAAAAGAGCTCATCGAAAAACCACTGCGGCATTAAAACAAACACTTTGCGTGCATGTATATAGGTTAAAATTAAAACAACCGCATCAGATAATTAACACAAGAATATAATTGAAGAGTACTAACAGCGCTAGGGCACGAAATATTCGAAGCTATCCGTAATGCAAAAGTAATAAGAAGAAGAATTTACCTGATAGCATCAAAAGATAAGTTTGAGAGATCCCAAAATCTTGGATCGGATTCGACTCCATAGAATCTTATGAAATTTGGAGAATATAATTAAAAAAAAATTTATGACCAAAGCGAGAGTTGCCGATGAAAACCCAAGACGGCAAGGAAGCATCTATCTATATCGAATCTTGGATCCACGTGTTGGTCTAATGCAACGTAAGGCCCAGCCCACTTTTTATCTAATTAAAAGATTTGATGTTTTAAAGCCCACGTGTAAGCCCACAATCAGGTTGCACGGTCCCTAGCCCACCTGCCCTAGAACTTGAAATGAAGTCATCAGCACTATGCGGTCACCAGTTCCGTTTTGGAAAATAATACCAATATTAATTCCTTTTTCCTTTTTCTCAAGGGAGTCTGGTCTTTGTGATAGCTTCTTCTCTCTGTCTCTCCAACTCTAGTTTTGGAGGTTGTGAGTATGAATATCTCTAATACCTAGAAATGTGAGAATTTTTAATTTAACACTCTCATCGAAAATAAAAACTTGCTCACACTTATTCATTACACAACAGATTCAAATTAAGAAACAATGTAAACTTCTATTTCTAAAATATATATTTTCTCTGTCCATACTTTTTAATCAAGAATCATATCAATCAATCAGTTTAACAACTCTAAGAAAGAAAGATTGGGAATAGGATTTTTCTCTAGAAAAGAATATGAGGACAAGAAATAAAATATTGGGAATAGGACTTTAGCTAAATACTTTTCTTAAAAGTTCCAACTTTCGGTGGTGAAATAGGATAACTACATAACTCACCTTTCAAGCTAAAATGGAAATAGAGAATAAGGACAGCTATTGCAAGGAAGAAAAGAATTGTTAGGTGGAATCCAACGTTCTTCTCATCTTCTTCTCGCTTTAGTTTATGGGAACCACAATGGGTTATATGAATATATTCTTTTTGAACAAACTAATAGGAGGATCTACTTTCTAATACATAGTCAATGTTCCAAATGTCGGCCGCTATGAATAATATATAGATCAAGATATCGTTTGGAGGGTTATGAATGTTCAAAATGTCGGCCGCTATGAATAATATATATAGATCAAGATATCGTTTGGAGGGTTATGAAAGCACAAAAATTGGCTCATTTCCCAATAAATCATTTAGATATCCCACTATCCGATTAAAAAAAAAATACACTCTATCAAATACAAACCATATATCTGATATTTAGAATATTATATATAGAAACATAAGAAGAATATTAGGAACTCAAAATATTAGGAAAGAAAAATCAGTTCCAAAGATCACTCGTGAAATAAGCCAGTCCCCTTGACAGGCTTCACTAGCTTAGTATCTCAATACCAACCAGGCTTGATCCGGCAGAGAACCAGCACGAAATGAACCTAACCAACGAAACCAATCCTGTAAACTTGGACGGTTCTAACAACTAGTTAGGCTCACCCATGTCTTTTTGCCTCCTTGTCTACTTGTCTACAGCCCTAAGTTTGTGCAGGCAAAGTCTTTAGGCATGCCGAAGCTACTTACCTTAACTGGAGTCTTCAGTCATTGCCCAAGTTTGTGCACGACTAGGGATGAGAACAGGCTAGTTTAAGGACCAATTTTCAATAGAACAGGCTAAAAATTAGCCTAAGGGCCTGCCAATTATCATCCCTACGCATGCCTGCAATCTCAAGATCAATAAGATCAGCATGAGCTATCCTTCCACAACATGGCATTTACGGACTGCGACGTCAAAGCACGCTGGGTCAAGAAAAGGGTAAATGCTCCCAATTCTTCTCTGGGGTGCCGCCCCATTAACCTGATAAGCCGCCCAACAAGCATGAGCCACGGCACTCAATGAAGACACTGCAAGTTCTAAAAATAGAAAGTGAAATAAAAACAACGCAACAAACGTGAAATTGCGTCTGGTAAAGGGAGATCCGATCTCAGTGGGATTGGGAAGAGGAGAGATACTTTTCATACACTTTTGTGCTTGCTTAGGAACAAAAAGACTAATGCTGAATTCATTGTATTGCACCAAAAAAGGTCATGAAGCCCATCATTTTGTTTGTAGACCATTTTGTTCAGTCCAATCTTTCTGAAAGCAAATCAGTGAAAAATAGGGATTGGCTGATTAGGGAAAAACATGAGAAAGGAATTGGCTTAGATAAGACAAGCATCAGCAGGAGATCCTTCTCTTTGAGAAGGAAATTGCTGAGATATTTGTCCATAGATAAGAGAGGGATGTCAGAGATATTACATATTGCTCATCACGATCTTCGTGATGACTCAAATATAGCTAGTGCTGTCTAATGAACTTAGGAGAGATGATGATATATCATCGATCCTAGACCAATGTCGAGACAATCTCATGGGTTCAACAGCAATATACATTCATCTAACCTGAGGTATTCATCAGAAAGTTTAGCTCACAAATGTTTGTCCTCACAGGATAATCATCAAAGATCCAAAAGAAGCTAAAAAGTCCAAATACTAGAATAAAATTCACCAAATTGTACTCTGATTAGTCTATATGAGGATGTGCCCAGCTTCACGAGAAGCTTGAATGGACACCCAAGCATTCTGGGAACATAAATGAATAAGAAAATAAATAATGTTGTGCTATAGGCGAGCAGTCCCTATAAGAATAGAAACTGGCCAACTATCTAATCGCTTGCTGCCTTCTAGAACAATAAAAATCTCAATATAATACTTAGGGTAGGACATGTAAACAATCACCTTACCCTTGTAATCTTAAATGATATAAACCCGCAAGAGTTTTTGAGGAAATCGAACAAATTGTGGATATATTGAAAGTTTTGCACCTCTATTCCTACAATTAACACATACAAACACCACACCACCAACAACAACAATAACAACAACAAACAATAAACAAAAAAGAGGTAGTTGGATAAATGCTAGTTAGTTGCTGCAGATTATATAACAGAGTAAAACCAATTTCATAAGTTTAGACTGCCCTACACACAGGATTATTAAAACATGTGTAGTATCAATTAGGTTATAACCATTCTAGAAGTTCAGAGGCAAAAGATTCTATAGCCCAAAGAGAGAAGAAATAATGAACAGTAAAAATATTATGAATTAAAAAAGGGAAAGATCGTTATCCAGTTCCACTGAAGGAGCCTGAGAAGGGCATGCGTGTTTGAGTCTGTTTGACAACATAATGCCACTACCCACTGAGAGGCATTTCCCCAAAATCATGCCTATCTCAGGTGGACCACTTAATAATCTCATGCTAACCTCCCTCCCCTCTTCTGTAACACCCTCAAAATCTCCACAAATTACTCATCTTGCCATCGCACCCCACTTAATCAATCAAGCTCAAGCTAATTTCTTCTAGAGATATGGAAACTGCCAAATATCTATGATGAGTAGATGAAGTAAGGAACCGGAGAAAAACAAGTGTCCTTGAGGAATATGTAGGCTCCAAAATGTGAAGAGGAGTTCAACAAACAAAGGCATAATGAAATGAGTTTGCGCAAGTTACAGAACCCCAAAAGAGTGAACACGTTTATGTAAGACAAAATGCCAAAGACATCTAAATATGGTGGGATAAAACTCTAAATTGGGAAAACCAAACAAAGACGTCTACAGAGGTAGGTAGATTAATCCGGTACAGTTTCTTCAGATTAAAGTCTCAGATCAGGTATTGTGCAATAAGACTTGCATTGTTTATCGAAAGTATCTGACTTGCTTGTAAAGCAACTGCCACTGATAGTAGAAGACAAGGATTCAAGGCAAGCAAGAATTTTGTTCCCCTCATTATTGAAATTTAAAGTTATATTCTGAACTTGCCAAGACAATGGACCCTCAGCAAACAAAATTATTAATATTTTAACTGCTTGCAATAACACAAAAACCTATTTCTCTCTAGGTTAGCACAGTAAGATAATTGGATTTGCAGGAAAGAAAATTTGAGAAAAGAAAAAAAAAAAACTATAGAACAATATGGTTCTTTAAGGCCAACGCCGAGCAAAGCAAGTCTGTAAAATAGATGTTGTTGTGAAGCATTAGCCTAAGATACTAGGTAACAACCCCTCACTTTTCCTATAACAGTGTCTGGAAAGATTAGAAGGTAAAAAATCATTCAACAAACTTTTGATCATCACTAGTATACTTTAACGTAATTTCTGAGATACCTATGCTATCCCCTTATTGTTCTAACTACAGGAAGATGTTGAGCTTTACTGTAGAGTATGACAATAACTTCTGTTGAGAATGGCATATGCTAAACATGGTTAAAGTCATGGATGCCCAACTACGGTAAGATTGACCTCAGTTGTCAACCTCATAGTCGATAATTGATAGTTGTTTGTGGTGAAAAATAAAAATGAATCCACCACTGCGAATCATCAGTTCCCACCATTCATCTACCCACTTAAAACTTTCAGAGAATGGATGGCAGACCCATTCAACTGGTTCTTTTAATGAAAGACGAGATTATAAAATGCCATGTTGAATTGTTCAAACTTCAAAGATTAAAACTGAAAATGATATCTGATATAATTATATGATCGAAACAGTAAGTTTCACTTTGGTTCTGCATAACAAATTGGAGTCTCAACAACTAGAACAAACTAAAAATGCATAGAGCAAACTGGAAGGTGGTCAGTTTGGAACAACAGAATCAAGTGCTATATTAATTCTTTTAATATCATCCTGCTCCATCATATTGTAAGGACTATTAAATCCATAGTTGATTCAAGTTGTTAGGAGAACAGTTGAGCACATGACATAATACTTGTTACAATATTTTTTATCATCAAGAATGTTAGATAGTGGCTTGCCACCATGTAGGAAATGTTGATTTCCATTCTTTCGCCCTAACAGAAGCATTGATTGTTTTTTCGAGTCTTGTAAGATTTAAGTTTTGGTTCGTGCGCATTATTTGTCGAAGTAAGATAACATGTTACTGTTTACAAGTTCAAATCAACATTCTTGGTAATCACAATTGCTACAAGTCTATAACAAGTATTATTTCCATAGTTTTTTTTAGCAGTAAATTTCATTTATTTGAAAATTATGTTAACTTTCCGACATTCTATTAATAAGACAACTTTTGTTCTGCATCATAATTATGTATGTGCAATAAACTAGTCTAACCCTTGACAGGTCCACCACCCTATCAATTTGTTCATTAGCGAGCCCAATTAGCTCAATCTGTCTAGAAGAAACAAAATTTGATTGAGTGGGGCAATAGTGGGATATCAAATCCATGGCAACCTTGTAATTACTAAGCTACATTTGCCTATTAGTTCCATCCTGCTCTTTTAAATATGAGCCCTCCCTCCCTCCATCTCCCTCAAATAATCAAAGGATTCAAAAGTCTCTAACTTGAATTTTCTCCCCTCTTTCTAAAGCCAGTTTAAGAATAATAACATGGGGAACTGCCTAGTTCTTGAAGAGGAGGCGAGCAGGATCAAGAGTAAAGATGCCAGGATCATGAAATGCCACTCCCCACTGAAAGCTCATCAAGTACTTCCTAAATTCCCAGGTCAAGAAAGATTGGACGGACTTCCTGCAGCCAGACATCTCAATTCAATGGCTGACATGCAAAGCCAGCATCTCTTACGGTTTCAGCCAAAGAAGATGCAGATCAAGGAGACAAGTGCACTAAGAATAAAGTTAGTTATAAGCAAGCAAGAATTGAAGGCACTACTAGAGAAGGACGGCCTCACACTTGAGGACCTGATGTCTCAAATTCAAAAGGAACCTAGACAAAAGAAGGAAAAGAAGAGCGTGACATGGAAGCCTGATCTAGAAAGTATATCAGAAGCAAATGGTCTCTTCTGATGCCTTCTTCTTTTTTTCCTATTAATTAGTTAGAAAAAAAAAAATGCATGTAAAATAGTAAGGGATCCTGTACGTTCTCTTTCTCTTTTCTTCCACTGCTTAGGAAAGAAAAGACGAAGATGGCCAACATAGGATAGATAGAGCATTAGTGTCAGGTTGATGTTCCAACAGTTTTTCATGTATGCGGTTTAGCTAGAATAAGCATACACGTAAAATAGTAAGAATCTTGTAGGCTCTATTTCTCTTTTCATCTCTTTGACAAGACAAGAAAAGACAAAGAGAGCCAATGGAGGGCATGTTAGAATGGTGTAAGGTTGATATTCTTATAGGTAACGTATGTAGAAGATGACAAAGTAAAGTTATTGTTTTGTCCCTGAAATTGTCGGTCCCCTGAATCCAAACTATGCAAGTTTTCGTACACCAATATCTATCTATATCTGTTCCATCGTCATGCTCTCTCTATTTAATAGAGTGCAGATCATTTCTTTGTGTGTTGCGTAGGGGCAGGATGTGTCATGAATGGACCCTACATATAATCCCAATCCTATAAGGAATTCCTAACTCTTGGGGTCCCCTAGGAAGCACAGCCCTTGCGCAACACTTTGTCTGGAACAATAAGTTCTACGATTTATGGACTGGTATCTTAACTTTTGCAACATTAATTTCTTTTCCTTTCACCTTTTTCTTCATACTTTGTTTAAACACCTACTAGCTGACATAATTAATTTAACAAAAACAAATTTTTCCATATCCAAATTCAGAAATTTCCACTAGGATGAGCACAGTTTTGATGACCTGACTCGGTCTAAGGTTAGCTGATTCCAAATAGCAGGTTGATTCATGCATGCTAAGAGAAAGTGTAGTAAAAACCTTGTCACCTTCATTTACTAGATAAGAACAAGTGATGAGCAAGTGAAATCAATATCAAGTTGGAAGTCCATAATTAAATTCGAAAGAATCAATTATGCAAGAAATTAATCATCCTTTAGAACGCTGATGTTTAACTTAAAAATACGATACTGGTCTCGGAAGCTCATAAATTGGAAGGATCTTCGAAATATGGAACTTACTGGAAGATACTAATTAAGGATCATCTTCTAGAACAACAATTGCTTAACTTGAGATATGATACTTGGCAACCACTCATTAGTTGTCCAACAAAAAAAATCTAAAATATGATGTAGACCTCAATATATAAAATTGACACATGTGCACCTAATATAAATAAATTATGTCATGTACCTTACTGAGTTCAAGTAACCTCCTCTTGAGAGTACCTAATTCAGAAGATATTTCATAGGCAGCTCTTATCATCATCAGTCTCTATCTAGTGGCAAACATAGGTTTCATGTGACTTAAGCTACTTTAAATCCTACTACTGTCTCGTAACTTGATTGTGAAAGCTGAACCCTAGGACTTCAGATTTTAATCTGGGATGGAACATAAAACAAATCCATTACAGGAAAACCTGGGATGGCCTCCTGCAAAGAATTCAGTACAGGGAAATCTGTGCAAGTATAAAATGAATCCAATGTTACTATTTCAAATGGTCTAAAAGAAAAGCAACAAATAAATCTGCTAACCATATGACAAGTAAATCAGTGTCAGTGACCTAACAACATCAATTCAATCTTCTTGGAATAGGTTCAGTGATTTCCCTCTTAACCACTAGGAAATGTGGATACCATAACGTCATTTTTTGATGGACAGATTTCCCTCTTAACCACTAGGAAATGTGGATACCATAACGTCATTTTTTGATGAACGCGTCATCTCCCTCCCTTCCATGCAGAAAGAGACCAAAGCCAAACCCTAATCTACCCACTCATAACTTGGCAACATTAATTAGTACCAAAAGTATAATTCTGATGCCTCTCTTTCCCACAATATTAGTACTTCATGATTGCCAGATAGAAATACAGGATTATGAATCTATAAACACAGTCGCATACATACATATGTTAATAGATAGACAGATACTAGATAGAAAGAGGTGACACTTCAAGGAACTAGGGTAATGCAGTGGGCTAATAGCCACTAACCAGTCATTTTCTGGACAATCCAACCTCTTCGTCTTGATTAATCCCCCAAATTTACAGATCTTTACACAGCATGGCTTCCCATGTACTGTACATTTAGTTTGGTTGAATGGTGATTTAGGATACGTCCCTCTTTAAAGCTGATTCATTCCCCCTTCTGTTTTGCTGTCCTGACTCTTTCTTGTGCCTGCAAAATAGATTGGGGAGTTTTATGACCAATATGAATGTGGATAAAAAGCGGCCTACAAAAATCCTATGGTTATGCAAATTGAGTATAAAGCTCCATTTAGTAAGTGTATAAATATGGCGAAGTTTCATAGATTATTAATGGATAGTTTAGAAGTTATGGTAGAAATTCACTAAATAGGTGTAAAAATATGCCAAAATAATAAAAGCGGCGCAAAGGATGCAGTCATAAAAGTTGAGCATTCAGCCCTGTAACCGCTTCAAAAACTGCAGTAGAAAAGCATGGACCAACAAGGCCTTCCAATGTGCCTCCATGCTCTTTGATTTCATTATCATATTCCCCTGCTTCACCTATGACTTTCTCAATCTTATTTCCCAATTCTTTCTTCTACACTAACTCCAAACTTAGTTTGTACATATAAATGTTCCTGGTCATACAACTTTCTAAAATCCTCCAAGTCACAGCATCTGGCTTCTTACATTCTTCCTCATCTCGCCTACTATCTGATAAGCCTCCTTCGTTGATCCCAGATTACAAGCAACACCAATGAGGAAATTGTCGTTAATCCCTGGGCTGATGCCACAATCTACCAATTCATATAAGAAATTGCAGGCAACATCCAGCTTCCTGAACAATATAAACCTCTGAGGATTGCAGCATAAACATAGTCATCATGGATCCTAGAAAGCCATATGATATCATCACAAAGTCTCTTCGCCTCATCAAGCTGGCCTACTTCACAAAGAACCTCCAATAATTGCAGTGTGCATAGTATTATCAGGGGAAACAACCTTACCAGCCACCTAACAGAAGATTTACATGGCTTCACAAGCCTTTTGGAGCTTACATAGCCCAGAAAGGACAGGATTGTAAGTAACAACATTAGAAAAACAGGATTTTGGTGCAGAAGACCGAGGCCTTCTTTCGATTTCCCAACATCAAGAAGTCCACGGACTGTTGCTAATTCAGCAACTCACTAACTATCTGTCTTGCTTCAATTGCCTTCCAAATCTTGCAAAAACAATTAATAACAGTGTAAAGCGTGACAACATCTGGTTTGCATTGCTTATGAAGCATTGAGACAAGCACATTGAGCTGCATGCCCGGATTGCCTGCAAGAAGCAGAGCGCTTAGAAAAATGTTAAAAATTCACTCCTATCAACACCGTCTACAACCGCTAATATGAACTCCGCTACATCCTTAGCCTTGTCGATATCTATCTCCTTGCAAAGACCCTCAACAAGAACTTTATATGTAGGCTCCGATAGCAGGTAGCCAAATCCAATCCCTTCTTTAAAGGGCTGGTAAGCCCTCATATAACCCTTCCCCTTGCTCAATCCATGAAATGCCCTATTATACAAAACCAAGCACCGAATAAACCCTCTCCCCCTTGTTATATAAACAATCCTCGCAGCCCCATGATGCCTTCTTGCTCTAAACAGCGAATTAATCATCTGCCCACACGCAAACAAGTTGATCAAGTTTGCAAAAGCTGCACCCCTCACCAACAGGTAATCACCCCTCTTCTCCTCCTCCGCCATTGTCGCCCACATCTTCCCCATGAACTCCCTCCCCTCCTCAACTTTCCGTTTCAGTTAAACAACATTGAGCAAAGCACTGAACGTAAGGGGATTCGGCGAGGAATCCAACAAAACCCCGATTGGCACATTTCATCAAACACCTGCGGGGCGTAGTCCAGCAGCCCATCTCGCATGCCCATTTATCAAAGTGGTGTGGGACACCGCAATGGGTCTTGGTTTCTACACAGCACAGTCCCCAAGAGATTCGGGGCGTCGGTGAGCCGGCCGACAGTGCTGAACTGGTGGACGAGGCGGTTGTAGTTGGTCAATGTAGGCCTAAAATCAGGGTTACAGTGAGGGAAATGGCGGACGAGGCGGAGGGTGAGGGAGGTGCGGCGAGTGTCAAAGAGGCGGGCATTGAGGGCGTCGGCGGTGCGGCCGTCGGGGAGCCATCGGTAAGAGGAGAGGAGGGTCTCGATGAAGCGGCGGCAGATGCAGACGGTGGTGATGGAGGTGGGGCTCTGGCGGCAGCCGTGGAGGCGGAGGCGGAGGCGGAGGGAGACGTCGAAGTCTGTGGCGTGGTCGGTAGTTGTGTTGAAGATGAGTTCTTCTTTCTCGTTGTTGTTGTGGGAATGGCGATGGCGCAGTTGATGAGAGCGATGTTGTGGTGAGGGTATGAAGGAAAAGGATGAATTTGGGAAAATTTTGGGGGAGTAGAGAGGAGATAGATGGACCGTTTTGGATCTTGAGATTGTACTGCAAACAGCCGTTGCAAAATCCTACGGAAAATTAAAATCATGATGAACTGGGTGGGCTGTAGGCCCAAACCAAGCCCAGCAATATCTCTTATAATAATAATAATAATAATAATTTTGCTGGAAAATGATAGACTATTAATCTTTCATATCCTACTGCGTGACTTCTCCTAGTATTTGAAAAAAGTTAGGATTCATGGTGAATCTCATATCATCCTCTAGCGCAATTTATTGTTCTTGAATCGTTTCATAAATTCAAGTTTTACTGTTTTGAACTATTAATTAAAATAAATACACATAAATGTCACATATCTAATAGCACAACACGAAAAGTAATGCCAACATAGATAAAATATTCTTACCCGATATATTTGATTGAAAAACATGCATGCCGTAAGAATATTCAAACCAAATATATAATCAATCTATTTTAACATAGAAAACATAATGAAATGGAAAAATCCCACACCATGTAAGAGTAAAGCGAAAATATTTGAACCAGCAATTGTAACGACCGTATATAATTAAGAATGACTAGCTCTTGACTTGGAGTTATTATTACACTATTGTTAGATAGTTAACTGAATAGTCAATACATTATTGTTACATGCCAACGATCCATCAGGTATTATAATTATTGGATCCGATACATGATTGATTCAAAAAAATCAACCTACAGGTATTAATTAACCTTGCCCAGCTCCGACATCGTCGACCTAATTAATTAGGACGGCAAAAAGATTAACTAATACGACGAAACATTGATTATGGCAAGTGATTTACGAAAGAGTACTCGATCTCTTACCTAGCTAATAACTAACTTCATTGAATTAGATCACAGCTGGATGATTAAGTTGCGGAAATGGTGATGTCCGTGTGTCAATTGAATCGAGCTGTGTTGACTCATCCATCGCATGCAGTTGCCAAACTGGTCCGAGGGATTTTTGGTCCCAACATTTTGGCAACACGACACGTAATTAACAATGACTAACTCAACTGACTTCCAATGGGAACTCAGCGCTGAGGGGCGACGCTGTTGCTTCGCTGGCTTTCCCATCCTCTTTTCAATGAACATGCACAAAATACCGTTAATGATGAGTTATTGTTTAATTATTGTTTCGCTATCAGATTATGTGAACGATCTGAACCATAACAAAATCGGGAGAAAAGACAAAGTGGTAGAGGAAAAAAAAAATTACTTAAACACACAATCAAGGGAAATAATGTGATCGCATACTTGATATTTGGAAATCAGTTTGATTTAATGCTGCCAAGGAACTTTTTTTTTTTTTTTTTTTTCCTTTCAAAAGTTACATCCATCCCTGCAAATTCTAAACTGAAATTTCATTTTGGAAGGCATATATATATATATATATATATATATATATATATATATATATATATATATATATATATATATTTGTGTGTGAATTTGTTATAACTCCTTGAAAAATGTAATATTTTATGGTGGAAATTCGTAAAGGTAGCATACAAAAACAAATATCAGCTCAAAAATAAAAAAAAAAAGAAAAAGAAAATTGCATAATCTTGCATCAATAAGTTTTCTACAAGTTAGTATGTATGTTTGAGTGTAACCAAGTGACGAGACTCTAGGTAGCTAGTACTACACCTCCATCTACATCTGCCATCTTCAACCAGACCTCGATCATACATTGAATAATGTCTAATTTCTACAAAAAATATATTACCTGTACATCCAACTTGTATCGTTTACGTTTCCATAATCCCATGCACGATTTCATGAGGTCATCCTTATACAAACGCATGTCCATCTTACTCAGGCCCCACTTCCCATGAGTGGGTGCAATCTTGGGTGAAGTCTCATTGTTCAGCCACCGCCACCGCGCCACTCTTCCTTCTTGTCGCCAACCTTTGCGCTCCTGTATCTTGCTTTGTTTCCCACGTAGAAACTGGCCAAGATCACGAGAGAGAAAGAAGAGAGAGAGAGTTACCAATAAGTTACTTAGTTGCTTCCCGCGTTCCCTTCTGGTGTTGGCTTTGTTTTGCGCCCCATATCATCTCTCTTGCGTACAAGCCATCCCCTAATCCAAAACCCTCTCTCTCTCTCTCCCTCTCCCTCTCCTTGTATAAGTCCGGCTCTCTCTTTCACCTCCAATCCTTCTCATTTTAGTTACACAACATACAAACAAATCTCACTGCATTTGGCCTTAGAATAATTTCTTGACTCCCAAGTCTCCTCTTCCTTGTAAAAACACTCCTTGGCCACCACCACTCCTTACCCCCAAAGCAACAACCACCACCCCAATGGGCAGCCATTTCAGCAAGCGCCCCGACCCGCCCCCGCCACCGGCAGCACCCCACGTCGACGAAAACAGCATCCGCTACACGGTAGAGCTTACCTCTTACTTGAAAGCCTGCCGCCGCGACCCCGACCTCCAGACCTTCGACACCACCCTCCAGCAGCGCATGAGCCGCGCCATCTCCACCCTCGCCGTCGGCGTCGAGGTCCGATCCCTCTCCTTCGACTCCCTCAAAGAAGTCACAGGCTGTCTTCTCGACATGAACCAAGAAGTCGTCAAGGTCATCCTCGACTGCAAGAAGGATATCTGGAACACCCCCGACCTGTTCGATCTCGTCGAGGACTACTTTGAGAACTCGCTGCAGACGTTGGATTTCTGCGCGGCGCTCGAGCGGTGCCTGAAGAAAGCGCGGGACACCCAGCTGATCCTGCAGGTGGCGCTGCAGCACTTCGACATGGAGGAGGAGGACGACGATGACGGTCGCCAGGGGATGCAGAAGAAGAAGAAGAAGAAGAAGAAGTGGGAGAGGACGCTGGAGGAGCTGCGGCATTTCAAGGAGACGGGCGATCCGTTCACCGAGGAATTCTTCAAGGCTTTCCAATCGGTGTACAGGCAGCAGATCCTGATGCTGGAGAAGCTGCAGCTGCGGAAGATGAAGCTCGACAAGAAGCTCAAGTCCGTCAAGGCGTGGCGGAAGCTCTCCAGCATTATATTCGCTTCTGCGTTCGCCGCGGTGCTTATCTGCTCCGTGGTCGCTGCAGCAGTGGCTGCGCCTCCTGTGGCGGCTGCTCTGGCCGCGGCGACGTCCATTCCTGTTGGGTCGATGGGGAAGTGGTTCGATTCGCTGTGGAAGAACTACGAGGATACGTTGAGAGGGCAGAAGGAGGTGATGGGGGCGATGCAGGCGGGGACGTACATTGCGATCAAGGATCTGGACGGCATTCGGGTTCTGATCGATCGGGTGGAGATTAAGATGGGCTCGCTGGTGGAGAGCGCTGAGTTGGCGAGCAATAACGAGGAGGAGGACGAGGCGGTGAGGCTGGCGGTGGAGGAGATAAGGAGGATGCTGGATGGGTTCATGAGGAGCGTGGAGGAGTTGGGGGAGCAGGCGGATAGATGCAGCAGGGACATTCGAAGGGCCAGGACTGTTGTGTTGCAGCGGATCATTAGGCACCCCAACTGATTAATTAATTAAAACTCAATCTGCTCTGCTGTATTAATAAATTATTTATGCTAAAAAAAAAAAAAAAAAAAAAAAAAAACCTAATGATGCATGGTAGTAGCTGAGGATTATTTGATTTAATTTAATTTGATTTAATCTCAATCTAGTTTCAATTGATTGTTATAGAAGAAGAAGAAGAAGAAGAGTGCCGGATATTATTCAATAATAATTTATTGTGTGTGTGTGTATTGAGAAAGAAAACGGTAATGCCACGTGTAATAAATATATATTTCAAATTACTTATTGTTTTAATGATGAGAAAAAGAAGGGAAAAAAGATGTGGCTCCGTCTATAATCATAATTATTTGATATGATGCATGATAAAACATGATTGAATTAAATAAACTTATAATTAGTAATAGTAGTTTAATAATTAATAACCAGATAAAAGAACAGTAGCATCTAAAAAAACTTGAAGTAACAATTGTTCAAGTTTCTCTAATTAACTATTAAGATTAAGGGCACTAAATGCAGTAAATATACATAAGAATTGTTCTATAAGAAGTAGCATTACATAATAATAAATATGTAAAATTCAATCTATATATGTTCAGCATCCTACAGTATTTTCTTCGGCCTTACATTTAAATCTTTTGCATGTTTGTTTATAATTTCGGAAAATACTTTGAAAACTTTCAATAAAAATATCAGCAAAAAAGAAAATCAGCACCTTAGCACATGCACCTGACTCACAAAAAAATCTGCCAATACCAAAAAAATATTCTACGACTGCGTTGTTATTACTGACATTATTTAGAATAATAATAAAAATCATATCAGTAATTTTATATTCTAGTAACTCTTGATAAAGTCAATTTCATCAAAAGAAATAAAAGAAAATTTCTTTTTTGCATTTGCCAAATTTCATTAATCCAATGGACAGTAATATATAAATAAATAAACTAGTCGTTATCTGGAAGTTAAGATCTCTAACTTTATTTTTTAGTCACATAATGGTGTAAAAACATCACGTTTGCAAGCTGTATGATGAGAAAAACTTTAAAATGCAAAACCATAACAGACTATAAACATTTGAATAAAATTTGAATTCGCAAATATTGTGAAAGGATTATTTTTTAAAACAACATACTTTATTATCACCTTTTGAGTTTTTGTGGAATCCAAGGAAAAATTTGGGAGGTTAT
The DNA here is from genome assembly GCA_036321105.1 of Dracaena cambodiana. Lineage (NCBI taxonomy): Eukaryota > Viridiplantae > Streptophyta > Magnoliopsida > Asparagales > Asparagaceae > Dracaena > Dracaena cambodiana. The sequence continues at coordinate 32,940,600 of JAYEPQ010000019.1, forward strand.
TAAAATTTCAAGACTTAGAGAGTATAGATTATCGGATACCGAGTTTGACTCGTGACCTTTGTTCCATGAGACTTCTTATGCCGGATCAAGTGGATTGTCACTTAAGAGTGATGCACATTTAAAAATGACTTTTTGATAATAGACAAATGAGATTAAGTGAATTAGAAAGTTGAAAGAGAGATTAGAAAGAGCTTAGAGACTAATATGAGACTATTAATATAACACCCTTAATGTGACAACTATCCGTGAAAGGAAATTTTTATTTAGTTGAAGTTTGAATATTCCTGTTATTTCCTTGCAAACAACTGCACTTGAACTCTGACCAAGATGTTGCCTGCTCAGATGTATTGAGACAATCATCAATTTAAGCATTTGATTAGGTGGTAGCAGGCCAAAAACTATCCTAATCAGTTTTCACCGGAGGTTGCATTAAGCTACGAGTGTTGGGTGATCTTGGAAGCACTTGGCCGTAGTATCATATTAAGTTGTGTTGGACTTGAAGCCATTCAATTATAAGATCATGGTATGTATATATCCGTGTGTTAATAATTCACACCATTTGGTCTCTGGCTCATAAAGAGTTAAGATGTGCAGATTTGTAAAGATAATTTAGGTCGACTGGTTTTGGATGACTCGCTCCAAGTATAGTACACTTGGTGAATGCCAGTTCTATTGAATCTGCCCTGTTTACTTTTTGTTAGAGACATGCTGAATGAAGCTTAGTTGCAGCTTGTATTTGGAGGGGTTACGGTTTCTTAATCCATTGATGACTAACTCTTATCCTTGTCGTTCGCGAGTTAATCAACATACATGCATCATCATAATCTGTCTTCCCATCAAAAATACTCTGAATTTTTGGCAGAGTGTGGACAGAGAGGTGACAAAGCCCACAAGGCACGTTTCTTGTGGGAAAATGCTACCTCATGTGTCATGAAGTTAAGCTAATGCAACCAAGGAGTAATCCTCTCTTTATTTATAGTTCGTTCTATTTTTACTTATAGTTTGATGTATCTTATACTTTACTGTAATTCGTATTAATAGAATATGGAGGACTTTAATTTGATGTATCTTATGCTTTATTGTAATTCGTATTAATAGAATATGGAGGACTTTAATCAGCCGTTTTAAGTTAAAAATAAACTAATTTCAACTCCCAAGTTCAATCCACCAACTCCCACTGGTCTGAGAAGAATTATGTTAAACCAAGTATGAAGGCTGCCAAGAGTTTTTCGATAGCAAACATGTCATGTACTGATCAAATTAAATTAATAAAAGGAAGAGCTAGGAACATGAATTGACATAAATGAGTGTTATAATGAGTGGCTCCCCTTACCAGTAACCACTGGACCTTCATCCCGTGATTATCTCTTACTGGGCCTCCAACAGGTGGTATCTCCTATTGGGCCTTCATCCTGCGGTTCATTCTTCTCTCTTTGGAGAATCTATATTAAATATGAATGCTTGCTGGAGTTTTGCATAACAAAATTATTGGTCAAATAATGATATTCAATACATGAAGTTGCAGCAGTACTTGGAAACAAATCTCAGATGATGACAACAGCTGGAAAAGTTTAAACTGCAAATTAATTCATTTCTGCACTTATTTCGTCCTTCTTACATAAAATGTCACTTAGTAGTTAACATACCAAAACTGTTAGCATCCAACTATTTTTCGATTTTTAGTTGTATTTCTGCACTTTTAGATCCACGTATCATGTACATGGTGCAATGACTTTATTCTGAACCTAAATAAGAATCTGTAACTCAAATTTTGTTAGCGATTTCCATCACAACTTAATCGTGGCCTCATTGTTGACTCATTTCTTCAGGAAGAATAACAATATCACAACATAAAAACCATAATCCCCGCTCATTGCAAAGTATGATCACTTCATGCCTCCAAGTTGATGATGCATCTCGATCACAATTTGGACCTGCACGAAAGAAACACGAATCAATCATTAACACTGCCAATTTCGAGTGAATCAGGGGGAATGTTCAACACGCCATCTTGGGTAAATGCCAAAAAGGGGTCTCAGTAGCTTACATCCATCCATAAGAGAAGCCAATTTTGAAAAGCAATATCAACCAGAAAGCTCTTTGGAAGCTTCAAGCAATTGGAAAAGGAGGGGGGAAAAGGCCAAAGGCTAAGGCCATGGAGACCACTCGCAATAACTAGGAGAGGGTGACGTTCGTAAATGGCAAGAAGAATATATAATCTTTCAGACATATCTTTCCATTAGAGAAAGCATGGATGATTGATACGGGCGAAAAAGATGGGCTTCAGAAAGTGACCCATGACCTAACAGCTAAATGCAGCACGAGTTTTGGCAAGACACCACACCGTTGAAGCTAATAGCCATTTTCCGACTATCTTTCTAAGCTAGCTGTACCAAAGACGGAATCTAGAAATTTAAGTCGAACAAAGGCTAGGATGTGCTCATATACCTCGCTGCCACTGCCCAATTTCGACGGGCAGCAATTGAGTATCACACTGTCTGCAGAAGATATCTTAATCCATCGATTGTTCTCCATCCTTTTCCTAAGTAGTTGGGACATATATGGCAGTGATGCCAAAATAATATCAGAGCAGCCACCAGCAGAGAGTATAAGCGTAACCGAGGGACCACCTGCAAAAACAGTATTCATACATATAGTTATATACTTGCTGAATGATGGAAATGCCGATTTAACTTATAAAGGTCAAACATTTTCAACCAATTAATTTGGTGATAAACATAGAGTTGATACCTTGTGGAAAAGGGAACGAAGAAAAGAGAACTAAGCATGAAAACTACACACTTATTTCAGAAATATCATACTGCATATGTGATGGTAATTGTATAGAAAAGTAGACTTTTTTCATACCGCCAACTTGGAAGATGACGACACCACCAACGTTGGAAGATATCCATGCAACCCAACATTATAAACTGGTGTTCCATCAGGGTAAAACAGGCCATAGTTCCTCTCAGAGGCTGGTCCTGGTTTTAAATTCTCATTGAACAATGCAAAGACATAGATGTCAATGGGTGTCGATGGCCTCATTGGGGTTCCTTGGTTCATCTCCATTCTCTGCAAGAGATTACCGTTGTATATTGCAGCATTCTCAGGGGTAGCCCCTGCCTCGTCAGGATCCCCTTTCGATGGCCAACCGGTTTCAGAAATCCTCACATCGATGTCTGTGTGCCCCATAGCTTGAATTGCAGCGTAAACTGAATCGACCATAGCATAAAGCATATTGTCATAGTTCAGATTGGTATTCGGATCATTGACTCCTACATTTGGACGAAACAGTACATAATCCAATGAGACAGAGCCAGGGTCGGCTTTGTAGGCGAAGTAAGGATAGGCATTTATGAGGAAGGGGGTCTTTGTCATGGCATGGAAGCTTAGAAGGGGCTGAATGTACTGGGCATATTGCGGATTGAAAGAACCAGCAGACGGAGGAAAGGAGCTCCCCAAGATATCAAGGGAATGTGTGGTGGTAATATTCACTCGCTTGTCCAATCCAAGGGACACCAGCGCTTGGTACATGGATTGCATTGCAGGGAGAAGGTTGGATTTCAACTCCGTGTCATGACCCGAGATGATCTCATTTCCAATCGTGATACAGGTTATCCAGGTTTTGCCAATGTAAGGCTGAACGTGCTGTTGGAGCCAGGCCTGAGCATTTGATGGACTGGTCATGGCAGAAACATTCTCATTGCCGAGACCGACAATGAACTCAACATTGGAGTTGAAGAAAGCAGTGAGCACATTTGGGTCTGCATCATACAGCTTTACTTTGCTGATGCTGAGAGACTGGAGGAGTCTAGCAACTCGGGTAGGGGAAGGGAGATTATTAGCTATTTGCCCATAGTTGATTCCGACTGTGAGACCGAGAGTTTGGAGGACTCGACCTGTAAACATAAGGCTGCTTCAGTCACACGGTGCTGACGAGAATAAAATGTGACATTTTCAAATTCCGCACTCTCAGTTAATAGATTGCTAATAGCAGAAAAGATTTTGAACTTCTTCTTCCCTCACTTTTTTCCAGTTAAATCTATTTCTGTTTCTAACATTGAGAAAAAACAAATGGATACTCTGACAAAACCTTATAGAGTGATAACATTTGAGCAAACTAAAACCTAATACAGGCTAAGTACTGAACCTAAGCCACTGGCCAAATGAAATTGCTGCTTCCAAGCGAAAAAATTTAGTCGTTTCAATGCATTCTTTGATATATGACATTGCCGCCAAATGCATGAGCTACAAAATAATTCAAAAAGAACTATGATGGTATAACTAAAGTTCTCAAAATTGCAAGTAACTTACTACTAGTTAAAATTCTCAAAAAATTATTAGATTTTGGCAATAGTCTCAGAAAAATATATGCCCAAACATTAAATTAATGATTAGCTCTTATTTTAGGTTCATGGTGCCTTTGAAAGAAGATGATCAAGTGGGACCGAACAAACTAAAGAATAAAGATCCTCACCAAAACAAAAAAGGAAAAAAAAAATACAATCAAATATATAAAATCAAGTGGAGATTCTCCACGTCCACCAAACCCAAATCTTTTTTTTTTTGGATCAAGATTTGATCTTATTGTTTATTCAATTCACAACTAAATCTGATGTATTGTTTATTCAAATCATAAATCAAAAAATGCTGCAAAAATGCTCACATTAATCTGATAAATTACTTTAAAAAGCTAGCCTCTCGTCTTTCCTATAAAATAATTTCCTATAAATGGGGAAAAAAAAAATGAAAGGATTAATCCATTCACTCCAGATCTATAGCATCACAAGAATATTTCGAGAGAGAGTTGAGAATCGCACCAGGTGAGATGAGCAACGAGAAGATGAAGAGGAATTGATACAAGTAATGGCGCTGGTCCACCTCCATTTCTCTGATCTCCAATCCAATTCAATTCAAAGTTAGGATCTTTCGCTCCTTAACAAATCCCCCACCCTAACAAACACCCCCAAAAAAAAAAAATTAAAAAAAATGACAAAGAAGAGAAAAGATTGGATCTCTCTCTCTCTCCGACACTTCTCGTTGATGCAGCTGCGATCGTGTGTGCGTGCGCGTATATATATATAGAGCTAGAGAGTGACGGTGGATACATCTTCGGAGAATCTACGGCCGAATGCCACGTGGGTTATTCCCGTTGGCTCTCACATCTACAGTTGTATACTCACCGCACTTTCGCAGGGCTGCGGATTTTTTTAGCCCCTAACCAAAAACGAGTTCTAATAAAAAGGTTAGTTTTTTAATTAAATAAATAAAAAAAATATTACAAATAAAAGGAGAGGAGTGGGGATGACTCTGTTCCGTGTTGATCGCACGTGCCTCACCAAAAAGGTCGGTGGGGCTGACCGCCACCAGTCGCCCCCATTAATCTAGTCCAACTTGCCTAGGGCCTTTGGACCTTAACACTACTGGGCCCGCTACCTCCTATGGGCCTACTAATGATGGGTTAAGTGAAATACGAATAATTAATCTTACTCAATTCTATATTTGTTTTTCCCAACCTCCCGATTTCGAACTAACTCACATCCTAAAATTCTTTATTTTTATCCCTATCAACTTACGTTTCACTTGCACATTTTTGTCCATAATATTTACTTCTAAACATAAACCTTGTCCTTTTATCAATCAAAATTATTTTAATTTTCTTTTATTCTTAGTGGTAAATAAACACATAATTATTTAAATCATAGCATATTAATTATCTTATCGTACAATACTAAAGAATTCAGAAAGATTGTTAATCTCAAAATTAACTATCATGAGTTTTTAATCCTCCCACGAAACCATGTGGACAATGGCTTGTATTTTTTTGAAAACAATAATTTTATCATGAATCTGGATCACACTTAGCCATGTTGCAACTTGTTTTTTTTTCCTTCCTAATTATCTGAGTTTTTAAATTAAGTTATGGATGAAGTGCTTAATATATTGATGAGAGAGACTATGTTAATGATAATGCTAATCTTGCAGCAAGTACAGAAAGGAGATCAGAAAACAAACTCAGATATTAATGAAGGAGACAAAAACAAGTTGCAACATGGCTAAGTTGATCCAGACTATGATAAAATTATTTTTTTTAAAACTAATCACAAACCATCATCCACGTGGACTACTACCAAACGGATCAAAATGCTCAGATCTCTCTATTTGGGTCCCTTGTTCACCTTTCAACTTTATATCTTCAATCTCTCAACACAATAAATCAGAACTCCTATTGTTGCATGTCTTCTTGCACTAAAGTACCAATTATTGCACTCAACTTCCCTTTCTTTACCTTCGGCTGATGTGGTGCTGTTCTGCGCAAATATTCTCCCAGCATCACCACAAACAATGCTTTCTGTTTGATCTCAATAAACCGAGACTAATGCAAATGTCCGCAACACTAGGCCTACATGACTCCAATTCACACTTTGATAAGATACCAGGCTTCTCAATGGAGCTCGCTTTCCTTGTGACTGTGAATCACACGGTCAGAGGTAGGGTAGGAGACGCAGGTCAGCACGTACCCTTTCTCCGTCTGTGATTCGTCGAGGAAGGCTCCGTCTGATTGGTCGACAGATCCTTCTGCTATCTGGCCGGCGCAGGTTGAGCAGGCCCCTGCTCGACATGAGTAAGGCAGCTCCATCCCTGCAGTCTCAGCTGCGTCCAGAATGTAGCTGTCATCTGGGGCTTCAAACTCGTGTTCCTCTCCCTCTGGCGTGGCAAGCTTCACCTTGTAGACGGCCATGGCAGCTGTACGGAAACATATTGATCACTTACAGGCCAAATGCCTTGAAGTTGTTCTTCTCAAAACCTAGGGAGGAAGGGTGTTAAAATCTGTAATAGAAATAATTTACCAATTGATAAATTCGAAATAAAAGAAATAATTTTGTATATTCTTGAATCTCCTGATTAATACCATGAGTACAAAATTAAAAGCAGAAGCATACCTGAATCCATTGATGTAGAAATCTTGCAGGAAGAGAACCCTTGCGTTATGGTCTTCCAATTCTAACCACCACATCCTTCCTTAGAATTCTCTCTGAGAGGATTTTGAGAAAGCAGAATACGTCGTGGTAGAATGAGGACCATAACCCTAATTATAAACTGTTAGGACAGTTATAATTTTTACCATAAGTACCTTTCTGGCCTTTATAGAAATAATAATTATCTAATGGTATCTACACAATAATCTCATGACTATTATACCCTTTAAGCCAATTAATCAATTATTAATTAGACCACAAAATTTAGATTTGGCTTAATTAAATGATAGCACACACATTTTAATTGTCTACATGTGTGGTCCCAAATTATAGATTAATTACAAAAATTAATCTAACAAAGGGCACTTGATGAGCGTACAGGAGTCTTGGCTTCTCATTGTGGACAATCCTACTAAACCCAAAAACATACAGGTAAGAGCAGGTCATCTTCAAAGTTCAACATGAACAATGTTCAGACTAAAATATAAAACCTATGTGTGAGGAAAACATCCGATTCCAAACTTTTGCTAACTACTTTCCTAAAACTTCCTTTGGTTATTTTGTCCTATGACTGCTTATTGATGCCTACTGAGTCGCCTCCATGCTGGATGCCACTGCACAGACCATCACAGCCGTTTGTTAAGTTTATTCTCCTCAACATGATAGTCTCACTAAAATCCAACAATCATAACCAATTTTACTTTACTATCATTACTCTATCATACTTTTTCTCTTGGAGCAGCAGTTATTCCTTGTTTTAAGAATTTAACTTAGTGGTTAAATCTCAGTACGTACGCAGATGACACACTGCTGATTTTTTGGGAGATATGATATGAGACAGACTATTGTATTGAAGTGTATTCTCTCATACTTTGAAGTATGATTGGACCTTAAAACCATAAAAGCTCTCTAGCTAGTTACATTAACCAAAAACGTGCTGGCATCAAAATTCACTCTTGCAATAATTGGATGCAAGCAGGGAAAACTTCCGATTAGTTATTTAAATCCTGGTTGGGAAGGGGAAGATTTCCAAACAGAATTGGTACTCAATTATCGATAGGGTGGAGAGAAGACTTGAAGGTTGGAAGGCCCGGTATCTATCATTAGGTGGGCGACTGGTTTTTATTAACTCAATCCTATCGGCAATGCCACTATACTTCATGTCCATAGCTATCCTTCCGAGATGAGTCCGAGAGATGATTAGATAGAATAAGAAGCAAATTCCTGCGTAATGGATCATCTCAGCATTGCAAGAAAATACACTTGGTCTCTTAGAGCCAAGTATGCAGGCCAAATGATTGGGAGGATTTGGCATCCTAGATTTAAAATTCATGAACTAGACTCTTATAATCCAATGGTGGTGGCTCCTCGTCAAAAATTCTAATGGTACTCTACAAGAATTGCTCCATAAGAAGAATGGTCCAAGGAGGGAATATTGTACAGCGAGGCCAAGGAATAGAAGCCACACATTTCACTTTTGGAAGGACTTAATGAGCATATTTGAAATCTTCTACATCAATGTGTCTTTTGATGTGGGGGAGAGACTTGAGGGTAGCAGGATCAATGGTGTGGCCCACTCACACTGGCTTCACAGTATCAATCTGTGTATAAGATAGCAATTGATAATGATGCGCTGATAAGAGACTACTAGCACAGGGAACGCTGGAAGCTAGCCCTACGAAGAAATGGCTAACTTGAGGATGGTCTTGCAATCTGAAAACTTAAGGAATTGCTTGATGAAGTGAGCCACGGAGACCAGGATCTAGACACTCCTTTCTGGAGGCGGGAAAGGAAGGAAAACTTTTCAGTATGTTCTGCTTACTGCCTATTAGTAGATGGCGGGCTTAGGATGGAGTACGGAAAGTTCAATTAGGAAACAAAATGCCAGCTGAAAGTACGGGTTTTCTTGTGGTTGGTGGCCAAGGTAGCCATCCTCACTTGGAACAACTTGCAAAAGAGAGGTTGGGAGGGACCTAACCGTTGTGCTTTATGCAAATGCACAGCGAGGGATGAGAACCACCTTCTTTTGGTATGTCCGTTCTCCACTTCCGTATGGAGAAAGTGTGCGGGCCTATTTAACATACATTTCGATTGGACTGTGGGTTCTAGTGTTTGGTCACGACTCTGAGGAACACACTACATGGAGATTGGGAGCTATAGTTATAGCAACGATCTGTTGTAATCTATGAAGGGAAAGAAATAATAAAATCTTTAAATCTACTCAGTCCATAGACAGCTGTACTTTCAGATTCATCTTGATATTACTTTATGGGCATGTCAGCTCTTGGACAGGGAAAAACTGTGCATCTCGAAGGATGATGATTGCCACCTTCAGGAGGAGAGCCCAACGTTGGTGATGGATGCAGATAACGACAGGGAGCAGCAGGAATGATACCTAGACTAGACTGGGACACCTACCACAAGACTCAGTTTCATCTCCTCTGTGGCGTAGTAGGGGATCACTGTGACAGACTGTCTTTGTCGCCATATGTTGTAGATTTTTTATATGTATTTTGCTTGACTTTATAGTTTGATTTATGTACTGACTCTTCACATCGTACTAGTTCTATTAAGCTATCCCTAATAGAATGCAGAGAGCATAGTAGCCTGCCATTTTGCCTAAAAAAAAAAACTTAGTGGTTAAGTGCCTATATCACGATTCTACTGAACAAGATTATTGTAGTATTTAACAAACCGCTGGCTAGGCGACTCCCGAAGCAGTGGCAGCTATAGGCACCCGGGATGGCGCCTACTTCCGCTCAGGCCCACCTAGGCTGCATCGGTGCCCGCTTCAGAATGCCCCGAAGAAAAAGACTGCCTAGGTGGCCGTCTAGATTGCTTTTTCCAAACACTGATCATCACACATGGTACACCTAAAGTTTTTTCATGAACAAAAGAGAGAAAATTTATCTATGATTTATGTACCTGTGCAAATGTACTCTACTCATTTGAAAACAGTCACTTCTGAAAAACTATGAATCCCCGTTAACTAAGCAACTCCAATAATCTCATTACATACATGATTGTTCTTCTCACAGAAGAAAATGACATACATGATTGTGGCACAAATTAAGCTCATTACCTCTAGCGTTTCTAGTAACAGTTTTCACACAGCAAATTAAGCACCTTGGTATATAAAGTGGCTATGTAAGCAGGGATTTGTTCCTTGTGCAATTCTACTGAAGTATTCAACATGAAGTGCTTACATTTCCCACTTGAATAAAAAGAATATTAATTCTTGAATGTGTGTATATCAATGTATATGCAAATCTAAGTACATATCAGCGTGTGCTTGCATCAATTCTCAGTATCCGTTGGTCATTACTTATATAAATAGAAAACTGAATCTGTTGTCCACAGACACAAATACCACCAGTCATCCGAACTAGTACTAATTTGGAACACTCAAATTTTCCCCTCGAATAAAAATTATATTAACCCTCAAATCAACAGGAATCAGAAAGCTATATTATAGATCTATATTATAAGAATTTAACTACCTTTCTATGAAAAAGAAAACTGTTAACAAAAAAGATTACGTATCATACAGATGTTAATCTTAATCTATCTGCCAACAGGCACAAGCATGCACATACAGAAACTAAACTTGGTCTCCTCTGTGAAGGACCAAAAACCAAATCCTAGTCACGCAAACTCAAGAATGGAATGCAAAACTGAAAATCCACTAACATGATCAACATAATTTACACACACATATATATAGTGTTTGACATGTGCTCGATATGAGCTCGTATCCCTGATATATCATCTAATATCATAAAAAGATGATTCTAAAATGATTCCGATAGCCAATATTTAGAACCACAATGCTACTTCCAAGGCCCTAAAGACATTTAAATCATCTAAGACGTTCAAAATTGAGAAACTTTTCTATAGGAATTTGTTTTAGGATAAAAATGCTACATATTCTTCCACAACCTCACTTGATCACTCCTAACATCTTTATATAAAAATCTAAAGGACTATATTAAACAAATAATTGAAAAGTCGTAGTTAATTGACCTAATGTCCATACATATATACGATATTACTACCAATTATTAATATCACCATTGCAATTCAACTACAAATACAACAAGCTGCCTAAATTATGATAGGAAATTGTTTTTGTCTCAACCATGCAATATTTCGAAAATCCGCAACTCAAACTTTCTTTTATAAATTAAAAAAACAAATTAACTTTTCATTGAAAAATGTAATTTTGAGGCCTAATAAAAGTACATAACCGCAAATTTCATAAATTTTAGCACGATCAACAACTCTCAATTGAGAAAAAGAGAAAAGGAGTGGACTCCTACAGTAGATCAGAGAAAAGGGGACTTAAGCAGTGATATAATAACCCTAAATATCAGGAAAAAAAAATTAAAAGAGATTTGAGAGAAATCTCACCGAGATCGATGGAAAGAGAGGAGATCCTGAGAACCTTCTAGATTTCGCCAAGGCGTAGAATATGAATGAAAGAACACGAGAACACAGGAGTTTCTAGATGGGCACATCATTTTTCGTAGTGAGCCCACTTAAAAAGCTTTTATCATATTACAATCTTGCCATCGAATTTTTTGGACCAAAATACCCGTGTCTTCCTTCTCCCTTCTCCTTCTCTTCTCGAATTTCGAATTTTTCGTTCAAGGCACGAATCCTATCGTGCCCGAGCTGCCAGACCCAGGCGTCGTCGCGAAGCATGCCTGGCCTGATTTTTCCTGAGCCGTGCCTGTCTGAAGCATGCAGGTTCAAATTATCCGCATGCCTCGGCAGACCATTTGCCAGTCCTAATTCAAGCTCGCATGTCCAACATACCAAACATTTCTCTCTTTTATATTTCGGAGCTAAAAGCACAATTATAACTTGTCAAACCAAACAACAAGAATTTCAGTAAAAAATAAGTATCGTTGGATCTCTAGTTGTATCATACCAAACAAGTGTAGCCCTTCTATATTGTCAAAATTGTTGCTCTGTATTCTATACGAAATATCGAATATTATTTAGTAAACATGAAAAATTAACTACTAACATATGATTGGAAGATAAGTTACATATTTGCTCTCTAATTAAGCAATTGCTTTATAGATTTTTCTTTTGCACATCCAAATATTATTAAATTGTTATAAAGGGGAAAAAAAAATACAAAAAAAAGGGAAGTTGCTTACATGCAAATTTGAATCTATTATCTACAACCTTGAAAAACTTGGCTAATTAATAAGAGGGGAGGAAGGGGAGAAATCACGGGAAAAAAAAATAAAAAACTTAATGAAATAGCTTATAATTCTTTGATAAAATAACAAGAATTAACTTAATTTATAGTTAACTAAAAATCCATCCCAAAAAAATTAGCTATAATTACTTTGTTAATTTATAGAAATAATTATAAACTATATTAACTCCTGGGGCTATTTGAACTAGAAGTATTAGAGTAACTTTTCAGTATGCCACATTTAAGAATAGCACATCATCTATCAAATTTATAAAAAGGAAAAAATTAAAATGAAATAGACAATCAGACTAAACTTGATGTTAGCAGGGAATAAAAATTAAAATTTCTGAAGGGCAATTGAAAACATCTCTGATCCAGTGCTTTCATTATTTTTCCATCAAAATATGGCATAAGCTTAGATTAAAATGAAAAATTAAAGAAAAACTCTCTCTCTCTCTCTCTATTCATCTTTTTTTGAGATAAACCGTTTGAGAGATAAAACAATATCCGATAAGAATAAGTGAAGAAAGATCATCCATATAATCGATCCAACATGGTTCTTTTTTGGTCATGTAGCCTAATCTAAGTACTAGAATATAAGACGTAATTGATGATGTTTGATGTTGTGGTAAACCATTTGAGAAGAACATTAAGCTTTATTCAGAAACAGATAAAATTAGGGAACCCCTAATTTCATTCATAAAATGATGCAGTGTTTTTTTTCCCTTCGCTTCTCTTTCTTTTTCTTTATAAAGAAAATTCTCCAAGAAAGGAAATACGTACAATAATGCAGTTACAATACCCATTTCACTAGTCATTTGTGCCAAATTTCTGATTTGAGCCCCCATTTACAAGTAAAATTTAAATGCTTGTATGCTTGGGGAAAACAAATTATGGCATATATCAATAATAGTTTAAACATATTTAAGAAAGGAAAAAAACCTGAAAAAAATTAGATTAAAACACTTTTTTTTAACAAGTCAATTAACAGGATGAGAATCTTTCTACTGGTATACAATTTGTTTTTACAAAAAATAGAAGAAAACACCACCTTACTCTAGTATTCAAATTAAGCAAGATAAATAAGCATGTGTAATAACAAGAAATTAATTACTCAAAACTTGACAAATAATTACTTAGATTTAAATTCAAAGTAACATACATGTGTTCATGATATAATATATTGTATATATAGGAAATTAAGAAACACTCTTAGTCATAGCACTGGTTCTGAATTCGCAGCCCGCGGGCAGAGTTTGCCCTCCGGCCCTCCTCCACCAGGGCCTGCCGGGCAGAGGCCACTCCCTTGGGCACAAGCGAGCTGTCGAACGCCGAGCAGTCCACCCATTCCTTCAAGAAGCTCTCCTGTCCCCAGACGTCAGGGATCCACAACCCCTCCGCCATCTCCTTCCTGTGCCTCGTCAGCCTCTCCCTCCCCGAATCCTCGTCTGCCGTCTTTGTCGTCTCGGGTTTTGCAATGCAGCGACTGCAGTTCTGATCAGGATCGCTGGTGACGCTAACTCGTGGTCTCTTCGGCTCTGGTTGATCGGCAATATTGTTTTGGTTTTGGTTGAGCATTTTACTATTATTTTTATTTTTTTATTTTTTTTTTTGGGCTAGAGAAGTGGCTAGCTACCTCTTTTTGCCTTCTTGCTCTTGATCTTCTTGGTGGTGGTGGTGGTGTTGTTGAGAGGAAGGAAAAGATGAAGAAATTAAGGAGAGGGTGGTGAGCAAATGAGAGGAAGGAGTGGGGGTCTTAAGAACACGTAGGGCTGCTTGGCTTCATATGGTGAATGCGAAGGGTACGTGTCCTCATTGGTGGAAGACCTTTTGCTGCCAGATTTTGTGGTTGGCTCTAGTTTACTTCATTCTACCGTCAATTTTTAAGAGAGACCCAAGAACTTAGAATGAGGAGGGGAGAGAAATTGTATTTGTACGGTGCTCACTGTAGAAGATCCTATACAATTTACTTGAAATGAAAAAAAGAAAAAAAAGAAAAAAAATGATTCTATAGAAAAAATTTGAAGATTCTATATGGAAAAGGAAAGAGAAATCCTATAAATCTCAAATATCACCATTAAATTTAATTTAATAAACTATTGTACAAAATGTCTTGGTTTTAATTGTATCTGTCTCATACCGTGTTTCTATTGTTTTTTATTCATCTCAATTGGTTTTATGTTAATTTTTGATATATAGTCTATATTAATAATGCGTTTGTCTTGTTGTCATCTGGCTTTGTTTGCAATGATATCATGTGGCGTTTATGTCAATCTTGTATAATTATGAGTGCGTAGAATCATTTTTGCACATATTTTTCTTAAGTAGAGATTTGTACATGACATTCTTCATATATGATATTGTATGGATCGAGCTCCCTATCTAATTATTTTTCTATGTTGACCTAAGATATCTCGAGTCTTGAAGAGGAGGGGAGTTAAGTCCCATACTATATGCAGTTGATTAATTGATGTTGGAAGCTCAATAGTGCATAAGCTTCTTGACTTTTACATATGGTGCCTGATTTAGTTTGATCTTATTTTCTTTTTTTTTTAGTGAGGGACTCCTATGCATTATATAAATATAGAGAGAGAAATGGAAATGAGCTGACAGCTCACGCAGGTTACCAGTTCATTTCCATTATCTATAATTATTTTTTTTTTAAAAATTCTTTTGGATTATGATCTCTACCTCTTAGGGTTCATTCATATCCAATTTCTTAAGTTTTAGTTTTGATTTGGTCCTCCATCAAGTTAACATAAAATTAACGGTTTTCAATGAATAAAATATTTTGTATGTACTTTATGAAAGGGTAAATGAACTCCAAAATTTATGAAATCTAATCCGAAAGAAATTAAGGAGGTAGAGATAATAATTGTCAAAAAAATTGAAGAAAAATTATTGGATAATTATAGTTTTGCCGCTAGCTCATGTAATTTTTCCTGTACTGACGGCTCACCTACAGTAATCCCCCATATATATATATATATATATATATATATATATATATATATATATATATATATATATATATAGACACACACACATACATTTTGTTGTTTTCTCTACCTAAAGAAATGTAGGCAGTCCTGTACCCACGGTTTATACTTAAAATAAATAAATAAATAAAGAACAGGAAAGAATTCAAATATGGGGTTGGTGTAGGTTTTGGTAGCGTGAGCTAATGGGAAGAGAGGTGTTTGGAATGGATATTGTGTGCCCACATAATACAGAAGCACTCTTGTCACACAAATTGAAAGGGGGAACTGCATCTGGTCCAATGTATTTAGTTGGGTGTCCATCGGCATTCAAGTTGCCACATTTCCTCTTCGGAGGGATGTTAACCATTGAAAGTTTCATTTGATTAATAGTGATCGATGTTGAACGATTTCGGGCTGTTAGTTCGTTTTTGCACGGAAGAAATCTTTTGAAAGCATCTAAACAATTCCTTGTAAGTAAAGATGATCTCGTAAACTTGAGTGGAAATGCTCCTTAACTAACTATGGTACTTAAACTACATGACTAACTATGGTACTTAAACTGCATGTGTCCAGGGATATTCTTACCAGTTGAATCAAAACTAAATCACAAAAAGAAAAACTCTAAATGCACTCTCCATTTTAAGTACTCTCTTTTAGTATGTACTTTCAAATCTTTTCTCGAGTGATTCGTATGAGAGCGGAGCGTGTGATTCATTCTAACATAAAAAAAAATCCTAATTATATCTCCAAATTCCCTTATACGTACCGTATCACTATCTTATTAAAATATTATATGTCACCATCTACTGATTTGGCTCTTTTCTGTTGATCTTTTAATTTAGTGTATGGCTTACATGTTTGAATCCATCAGAAATTAACGAAATTGGTAAAATTTGGAGAGATGCACTATTTCTTGTATATATACACTCAAATTTGGTGACTCTGCTAGATGTGTAGATTCAAAATCAAATCATTAAATTTATTGATTCCAATAATACTCTCTTACGTCCGTTATATTAATTTGTTGAAAGCAATTAGAATAGGACAGATATATATGTACCTCTCAATCCTCCCCATCAGCTCCAATTCAATTCTAACTGCCCACCTAACCTAAAGGGTTCGCGCCCTTCGTCGTGTCGCTCAGATCATGAGATCAAACCTGTTTAATTAATGGTGGGGATTTGTCTTCTTCTCCTTGCGTCACAACCCACAACTCTCGTAGCTTCCAATTCATAAAATAAAATAAAATAAATAAAAGCTTAGAGAGTAAATACAACATTTTCATGCTGAGTTTGGCAATTAGGTTTATATATTTATGATATCAAGGTTTTCGGGGAGTTTATTGCTTAATTAACCATACACACTGAAACAGTACATCTATGGATTATGTTCAGAGATTGAACCACAAATAAAGAGTCTCACAAGTCACTGAAACCAAATTTGTTGAACATTTTAGATGGATAAATTTTGAAACGATAATTCTTCTTATTTACGATATAATTATAAAAATAGATATTACAACCATTTAATTTCAACACCTTCGCATCTTTTAATAAAAAACTAGTTTTGATACATCGTGAACGGAAGCCTCATATGACCCTTATATTTGCCACCCATTGATTTTTTAGTTTTTTTTTTTTTATTTTTTAATCCACATAACACAATCTTCTTCTATAGTGAATATGTGCAAGATGAAAATGGTCTCTGATAATCAATTCTTAACCCGTTTTATATAAAATATTAATTTGAAAATTTTCTAATTTAAAATTTTGAATAGAGCAAGTTAAGTATTTGTTCTTGTACCGCCGGTTCCCATTCCTTATTAGACGAATGTCCAGGCCAAAGAGTTGAAGGGTTAAAGAGACCGTGCTAGTGGGAACAAATGCACGGGCAACAAATCCAAACTCACCACCACACGCCAATAGGGGAGTTTCTAGAGGGACACACCATATTTTCTAGTGAGCCCATTTAAAAACTTCTTTCATATAACAAGCTTGCCAGCAAATTTTTTAGACTGAAATATCTCTTTCTTCAACCTCTCTTCTTTTTCTCTTCTCAAGCTACAGTTCAATTCACACAAAAAAAAAAAAACCTAAAACCCACAACTATTCTATCAAATCTTTCTCTATATTAAATTATCTCACAAATTAAATTCAAAAATTAACTTTATTAGGCTTTTACTTACTCAAAAACCCTAGAAAAAAGTGCAAATTAATAAAAGTTATGAAGCCAAAAAAATCTCACAGTTCGAACTGCCAGTCCGGACGTCTCTCCACTGTCCGGACTAGCAGTCCGGAGAGTCCAATGTCCGTCCGGACAATGGATTGTTGTCTGGACTATTAGTCCGGACAAATTTTTTTTGTCTGAACTGCCAGTCCGGACTGCTAGTCTGTACAGCAGTCCACTGTCCGGACTGCCAGTCCGGACAGTGGCAATTTTGTCCTGGGTGTACATCTCGAACAGGAGATAAGAATCCGTATTTAAAAATTGATTACCATTATCAATTTATACTAGAACATAATAAGTTATTTTATATATAATAACTACAAGTCATGGATTAATAATAGCAATAATAATATCCATAACAAAGGAACAAATCATAACAAAGCAACAAGTCATAATAATAACAATAATAATAACCATAACAAAACATAATATGTTATAGAAACCAACAAGTCATAATAATATACATAACAAAGCAAATACAAAATAATTCTATCACAAGGTCTATCAAAAAGTCTATAACACATCCATAATATGTTATACGACTTTAATCTTCGCAAGAGTATTAAACAATCAATGTTGCTTCTTGAAAGCCTTTTTATTATAGAAACCTATTAGATGAAGAAATCAAAATATAATTGCATCCAATAATTGATTATACAACAAATACAAAAAATTTATTCATCTCTCAAATTTGTACACAAAGTTTATCTCTTTCCAACTAGAGATTTTATCAATAACAAATAAATATGAAACTCAAATTCAAACAATAATGTAAATTCACATAATGAGAATCATGAACAAACTAGCCCATAATTAGAAACAACATTGCATAATATATATATATATATATATATATATATATATATATATATATATATATATATATATATATATATATATATATATATATATATATAAAGTATCGTTTGCATACAACAGTTTTCGAATAACCATCTAAAAATACATTATTTTAGAGTACAGTCCTTTCAAATTACGATCCAAAATAAAAAATAATTAACTCTAACGTCTCTAGGTTTTGAAACTCCTGAGGAGTGTTAATTCAATCGGTCCTCCACTAATTGGTTTCACTTTCTCTTCTTCTGAGTCTGGTTCATTAATGTTTACACTTTCGTAAGACTCTTAAGCTATAACAAACTTTGTTAATATCGATACTTTAGCCCCTGCAGATGGATAAGTATAAATATTTAGCACACAAGTAAAAAATAAAATAAATAAGTCAATAAATCATCATGTACCTAATTGAAACTAAAAGTTTTCCAAACATATATCATTAGCAATTGACACCTTCCCCTTTGCTTACACTCTCAAGATCTCCATAATATCGACTACCTCGAGCATTACATGAAACAATCTTGACTATAAAAGTCCCAAGAGCATGGATTTGTCATTATCAAGATAAACTCATGGTCATTGGGTTTACACCAGATAGCAAGTCATAAGTATCGGGTCAGTTTTACTAGTTAATCAAGATCTAAAAAAAGGCATACTATCTTTGTCCGAATATGCATAAGATTGTGATTCATCATCATCAAATTCTTCTTCTTTATGTTTTAGCTTTTAATACCTCCAATTCCAAACATGCCAAAGATTGTATTCACCAATTCATTTCCAGTTAAAGATAATATTCCTCTCTCATGAAACTAATTTGTTCGCATTTCTTACTTTAGCTTAGCATACATTGATTAGAATTGGTTTCCTATATTCAGCCAAGCAAGAGGTAAAGATCGAAACTTTACAATGTGGAAGCATCATAAAGAGCCCAAACAACAAAGATCGACGGTCTCACCTTCTGAGCACCAAGAAACTTCTCGTAGAGCTCAAGAACGAACTTCATATTGGCGATCGAGTTCCTATTCTTGATGTTCACCGCAGCTAAATCCTGAGTCGTCGAGATCGGACGACAGTGGTGGCTACTTCTTCGAATCGAAAATTGGTTTTGGGGAGTGATTTTTCTAGGATTAGAGTTTTGAATCCGCCATTTAAAACAAAGGAGGGAGAAATTGGTTTCGCTGCGAGGATGATTTTACAACGGAGGTGACCGATTTTTCTCGTACGAAGGGGAGGAGTGGGGACTGGGGGATAGGAGAAGAGAATAGTTTAAAGTAAGGAGGAGTTGGATTTAGCAGGGAAGTGCGGGAGAGAATGAAAAGGAGTGGGGGAGAAAAATAAAAGAATGTATCTTGCGTGAGCTGCTCTCTCTTTTTAAAAGTGAAGAGAAGAGAAAGAGGAGTGGGGTTTAGAGAAGAGAAGAGAAGAGAAGGAAGAGGAGTTGGGTATAGGGAAGAGAAGGAGAAGAAAAAGAGAAATAAAGTGAGGGTATTTTTAGAATTATGGTGTGCTTACTAGGAAAAACCCTCTCTTTTGAAAAGAGAGGGTGGGCTCAATGGAAAAGGAAAACTGGGCTCACTAGGAAAGTTGGTGTGCCCTTCTAGAAACTCCCCGCCAATAGCAAATTGAGTCCCCTTGCTATCGGATTATCCAAACCCGACCCGCGTGTAATTTCCCTCCCAATCTCTCACTTTCGAATTTCTCAGAACTCCCCCAAAATCTCATTTTTGTTTCTATGCTCAAGCTCAAAGAGCCCTCAGTGCTAGCACAGCTCATCCAATCCTACTCTCGCACAGCCGATCTCCGCCGTGGCAAGCGGATCCATGCCCACCTAATCTCCGTCGGCAATCCCTCCACCTTCATCGCCAACCACCTCCTCAACATGTATGCAAAATGCGGCGATATCGACAGCGCCATCTCTCTGTTCGACAGAATGGCTCACAGAAACCTTGTCACTTGGACCGCTCTAATCTCGGGCTTCTCTCAAAACAAAAGGTTCTCCGAAGCCGTACAGACCTTCTCCTCGATGCACTCTTCCGGTACCAAACCGACCCAATTCGCGCTCTCCAGTTCCATCCAGGCGCTGGCCTCGCTGAGAGGTTTATGTTCGGGGAGGCAGCTGCATGCTCTGAGCTTGAAATTGGGTTTGGATGTGGAATTGTTTGTGGGCAGCAATCTCGCAGATATGTACTCGAAATGCGGGTGCTTGGTTTATGCTTGTCGGGTTTTTGAGGCAATGCCATGTAAAGATGAGGTCTCGTGGACGGCGATGATTGATGGGTATGCTAAGAATGGCGATTCGGAACGGGCAATCGTAGCGTTTAAGAACTTGCTAGGAGAAGGGATGGTTATCATCGACCAGCACGTCTTGTGTAGCGTCCTCAGTGCTTACGGAGGGCTGAGGGCCTGCAAACAAGGGAAGTCTGTTCATGCCTTCGTACTGAAGATGGATTTCTATTGCGAGGGAGCCATTGTCAATGCGCTAGTTGACATGTACTCGAAGAGCAGAGACATGACTAGCGCACTGAACGTGGCTAACTCGCACTCAATGGGTTGGAATGTGGTGACTTGCAGTTCTTTGGTCGATGGGTATGTCGAGATGGAGCAGACAGATGAAGCATTCATGATGTTTATCGAGTTGAGGAGACGAGGAATTGAGGCTAACGAGTTCACATTTTCGAGCTTGATCAAGGCTTCTGCAGGCCAGGCAATGGTAGAACAAGGAACCCAACTCCATGCCCAAGTCATCAAAACCAGCTTTGTGTTCAACCCGTTCGTTTCTGCTGCTCTTGTTGACATGTACGGCAAATGCGGGCTGCTTGGATCTTCGACTCAGATGTTCGAAGAAATCGAATGCCCGAATGCTTTCGCTTGGAATTCAGTCATCGGTGTGCTTGCACAACATGGTCGAGGGAAGGAAGCTCTACAGGTTTTCGACCGAATGGTTTTGGGAGGAATCAGACCTGACCATGTCACATTCATCAACCTCTTGATGGCTTGCAGCCACTCCAGGCTATTAGAGCAAGGGCTGGAGTGCTTCGATTCGATGAGCAAGGTTCATGGCGTCGAACTGAAGGAAGAACACTACTCCTGTGTCATTGATATGCTAGGGCGAGCAGGGAGGCTCGAAGAAGCCAAGGAGTTTATCAGTAGAATGCCACTCCAACCAAATGCTTTCGGCTGGTGCTCACTGCTCGGAGCTTGCAGGACTCACAAAGCGAAGGAATTGGGCGAGCTTGCAGCGGAGAAACTGATGAAGCTCGAACCAGGTAACAGCGGGCTTCACGTCATTTTGTCGAGCATCTATGCATCGGAAGGACAATGGGAGGATGCCAAGGCGACGAGGAAGCTGATGAAGGAGACCGGAGTGAAGAAGCTTCCGGGGTTTAGCTGGGTAGATGTTGATAACAAGACCCATGTGTTTGGGGCTGAGGACTGGTCGCATCCAGACAAGAAAGAGATACACGAGAAGCTCGAAGATCTGTCAGCTCGGATAAGAGAAGAAGGATACGTTCCTTTGACGGAAGCAGTTCCATCCAATGTTGAGGAGAGCGAGAAGGAGAGGCTGCTGCATCATCACAGCGAGAGGATCGCAGTGGCGTTCGCGCTCGTCAGGAGTCCGAGGACGAAGCCCATCATCGTGAAGAAGAACTTGAGGATATGTGTAGATTGCCATTGGGCAATGAAGCTCATTTCAAAGGTTGAAGGGAGGGAGATCATCGTGAGAGACAGTGCTAGGTTCCATCATTTTGCGCATGGGTTGTGTTCTTGTGGAGATTACTGGTGAACCTTTGGCACTAAGCTATTCTTTTGTTATTTTATTTAGTGTAACTTCTAAGTACACACCAAATTTCTCAATAATCTCCTCGAAAAGTTAATTCATCACATGTATACTATCCGTTTGTACGCTCTTTTTTTTTTTTTGAAATCTTCTTCCCCTTTCTACTTCAATTCTATCTGTTTGTTATCAATAACAGAGATTACTTAGATATTGGAAAGGTGCATTTAAAATTTCCCCTTATTTATTGTTTAAACAAAATGGTGATAAAACAATTTGTGAACAACATGAACGTAAGTTTGCATAAGCTTTAGAAATTTCAAACAAGGTTGGCAAAAAATATCCATATTTTAAGATATAGACATGGCAATAACTCGAAAATATATAAAGCAATGCTCAAGGATGAACTAAGCAATAAATGTTAAAACATCCTAATTGTTAATGGAGGAAGAAAGAAAGCTACTCACATGTAAGATGTAAATGCTGCTATTAGACCACAGAACCAAAATTGCAGCAACAACTCTTCATAGCCTTTCAAGCTACATGCATTTCATTGAGATTCAAAGAAATTAATACACAAGGGGAAAACAAATAAAAACACAGTGTTGTATCAGTTTTGCTAATTGGAAGAGGAAGGATGTAAATTGAAGGCGCTGGTTACATTCTGAGAAGAGAACATGGTGAACAACAGGAGCATGAAGGTATATACTGAAGATATGAAGCAATCAAGCTCTTGGAAATCTAGAATTTCCTTTCTTCCTTAGAAACTCAGGGATCTCTACCATGCTACCTTCAGTGAAAGAAGTGGTAGGTCGTCTGTTGATGTCGAGGTTATTTCCATTACCTGGTTGTGATCCCTTAATTTCCCATAACGGAAAAAACATATCATGAGATGAGAAAATGGAAGCAGCACAATGGCGATATGCAACGGTTCAAAATTTTAAGTTAAGAATTTACCTGCAAAGAATGATCGTCTGTTTCATCCTGACGTTTGAAACCAGTTGCGATCAAAGTTATGCTCACCTGAATATCAAACATCATGAACCATAAGAAAAACCACTCTGAAGATAAATTAAAAATTACTTTAACTTTACTACAGACAGAAGTAGATGTTAATTAATGTCTTTCACATCTACAGTATAGTTCGCGAGGTGCAGTCTACAGGATTGGCGCACGTATGAAAGGAAAGTAATTCTTATACCTGTTATTTGGTACGTTGACTCCCAAGCAAAACCATAAAAAGGAAAGGGAACTAAAGATCAAGTATTCCTAAGTTCCAAACGAGTTTACCAGGGAACGGTTATGGCATTTGCAGAAATCATAAAACCGCTCAAGACAATTTACTGGTAGAGACAAGTTACAAGTCTAGACCAAAGTACAAAGTTTCAAGTTTATGATGATGATGCATTTGGAGAAAGAATGCTGAACAATGATTTCAGCTTCAACATGGATAAATCTTGATTAGCTTACTTGACCACTTAGTGACTGGTCTATCACTGCTCCAAATATTAAATTTGCACTTGGATCAACAAGATCATAAATCACTTCTGCTGCAGCATTAACCTGCAAATTACAAAGTCAAGACCAGGAAAGGCAATCATATAAATTCAAACCACATCAGCTCTATCTAATTGAACTCAATAAATGAAATGCAAGAAAATGCAAACAATAAACATAGTACTAAGAAACATAACTTACTTTCCTTCCCATGATCGATGCAAAAATAGACTTTTACCTTTACCTTTTACATAATCAAACATAATAACAAACAACATGGCGATTATAATTTATAGCATGTTTCTTCATCAGATAATTTTGGTTAAATAAGCCAACACCTTTAGCTTTTAAATTATCAAAAAACAAATATAATAATAATTGAAACTTCTTTTCCTTCATTAACAGCCAGATAAATGTTGGAAACTAGAAGTTAAGATCACAACAAACAGCTAATATGAAGAGAAATGGAAAAATAGATTAAACCCAAGAGTTCAGAGGGACTACAGATAGCTTAAGCCACAATTTATTCATCTAGGCCCTTATAATTAAGCTTCCTCAATCTGACCACAGTACAGCCAACTCAATGTAGATTCTGTTAAGAAGCTGTTCGTGTACAATGAGTGTCCTACTTGCATACAACTTACTATAGGTGCCTAGTATGCAACCCCAAAACAGAATGTTACGTGATTTAAATTATGATCAACAAACATCACCGTCAAAAATTATTTAGTTGCCTATTTTGAGACCATAAACCTAACTGTGTAGTGTGTACATACAATCCATCTAATCATAATTCTAATATTATTGTGACAAGGTCAGAAGGATGGTACAGTGGCCAACTATCCAGTCTATTGAACCCCATGAGAAAGAGAACCATATGACAGGCTAACAGGGATGCAATTCAACCAGCAATACAGCAATTTGTGCTTCAGCCATGATCCCCCAAACATAAGTGAAGCAGAGCCATGAGCCACAGAGGCAGGAATGAAGAGGCTGCCAATCCAGAAGTTTTTTGCCAACCTTCCAATTTGTCCAATAAATCAAATGAGAAGCCTTGGAATTGCATTCTTGTCAATATGGCATTGGCACCATTTCACAGAAGTTGGACTGTAGCTTCTTTTAGGAACAGATGTGTGATCACCTGCCTTTTCTGGAAAGCCGCAAGAATACCCAAAAATGTCCAATCAATATAATTTTAAAAGGTCCTCTGGAAAAAAACAAAAAAGAAAGAAAAGAAGATGGTGGATGCCAACTACCAATTTTGGACAATGGCAAACCCGTCTCTTGTCCATAGTTTTCGGGTAGGATATTGAGACTAATTATAAGAGGGTTGACACCAAATCGACAACAACCGGGTGTAAAACTTTCGTGGAGCCTTGCTCCACAACCAACCCCATTTTGATGGGATAAGGATTAAATTATGATGGTAAAAAATATAAATACTACAAAGCACAATAAAAAATAAGAAAATAAAAATAAAAGGCCACTGTGGTATGCAGCTCACATCTAACAAGGCAACAGTAAATTCTATGAAGGTATCTCTCCAACATAATGTGATGCAAATCATCAAGTTTCCAGGAGTCTTACTGCCATAGATAGGCCTGACAAGAGTTGAATCCAGCTAATATGAAGAATTCAAAGGTTCCCTGGAGACTCTTTGACGCAGAACGGAGGTGAAATTAGAGTTAGGGTTTTGAAAATTAGGGTTTTTTTTGGATGAATGGAGGAAAATAGATAAATTGGGGAAGAACTTATGGGGCTTGGGAATCCACCCAGGCGAATCCACGCCCACTCTCCAAGAATCCACGAGCAAAGATTTGCTCAAGCAAAATCCACGCCAGAAATTTCTCAAGAAATTTTCAAATATTATTCATCTCTTTTAATTCTCCATACAAACCCATATATATAGGAAAATCCTAACAAACAGAATCCTAATAGAATCCAAACTCCTAATCCAATCAAATATCCTAATAAAATCCAAATGCAAATCCTAATAAGATCCAAATCTAATCTATTTCCGAATCAAATCCTGATCTCCATCACTCTTTCTTCATAATAGGAGGCCCAAACCAAAGGAAAACGATTCCACAGGAGCAGATGGACCCCATACGAATCATCCCTACCAACTAAAGCTTTTGAATTTATAAATTTATGGAATTATCATTATTTTATGCTTCATCTCGTAGAACATTTAAGAATATACAACTATACTCAAGAGTCAGGACATCCACATGCATATTGTACAATGACTGCCTAAATTACTTCTGCAACCAGCATTTCCTATCAATGTATTTAGCAATGTTTAAAATAGCGATAACGATAACGTAACATTTTGTCTTTGTTAGGTTATGTTGCATATAGCGTAACGCATAACGTAAGTTATGCAATTTTCTATTTATTTAGTTAAAAATAAATATAAAACTATATAAAATAATTTTTATAAATTCAAAAATAAATTTAAAATATCAAAAAAAAAAATATAAAACCATTTTTATAATATATAATTTATTCTAATTTTATATTAAATTTTACAATAATTTTCACATTTATCTTCATAAATTATATTATGTCTCCAACCGTAATTCCAGTTATCATTTAAACAAAATAAAAAGATTTCAATTACATTTATTAGTATTGTTGTAATTTATATTTTGTAATGTTCAATTTATCTTATTTATAATTGTTGATTTCAGTTCAGTTAAAAATTCAATAAAATCAACAAGATATTTCAGCAATCGGAGAGGAATTATAATAAGTGAATAAGAAAATAATTGCAAATTAACAAGTTAGCAATTCCACAAGTAATCAAATAAGCCAATAACTAATCAAGAAAATTACAACAATTCGCTAATAAACAAAATAATAATCAACAACAATATAGAAATTACTAAAAAATTAATTGTAAATAACGTAATATAACGTAACTTAACGTAACGTTACATAATATAACGTAAAATAACATAAAAAACGTACTGTTACGGTGCACTGAGTTATTTTCAGTTGTTACGTAGCGTTGGAGTCCCGTTAGGTTACGTAACGCAATATAACGGGTTTCATAACGTGTTATTTTCAACATTGGTATTTAGTTCTAAGTTCTAAAAATTTGTCATAATTAATAGTCAGATACTGACCAATACCAAACAACACTTAATGCTGAAAATATCACATTGGTAACAGCAAGAAATATCAATTAGAAGCTGAATTTGATGGGCATCTTCGGAAACATAGGAAGGATATAATACGCCTCAAAGCATGTAAACCAGAAGCGATGGTCAATGAGCCTAAAACTTTACTTTTAAGCAGTTAATACATTTGGCATTCACTAATTTTAAAAGCTGACACCTCATTTCACGATTCTCTACATCAATGGTAGTCAACCTGCTTAAAAGTTAGAAAAGAGATTATGCAGCCGCAGTCAAAATTGATGGCGAACAGGTAACTTACTTTGATACCTATTATTACGAGTTAATTATGAGGTAAAATATTGAATGTATATGCTCAATATATATTAAACATGGTAGTCTCAAGTTTAGAAAAACAACAAAATGCTTGCTATATAGCAAGTAATGAAAGAAACCAGGTGTAAGGGGTCAGACACGAAAATAATTTGAGACTGACTGGAGAACGCAATGTTCTATGATTCACAGGATGTAGGAAACAAGAGCAACACAAGTATAGAGCAAAAGCATAATCTCCGAGCAGGCTCATTAAGACGTAGCTCCGAATGGAAATTTTAGTCCAACATCATACTACTTTCATATACCTACACCAGTCTGGCCAGTTATACTATTTGAAAATGGTGAAAAGAAAAAGCAACAGCTTTAACTTTGCAAAAAGGATACAGTGGTCGATTTAACAAACATATCAACAGAACAATTAAGCACATAGCCACACTGCCGGGATGGAATCCATCTTCTAAAGGATCGCAATCATCACGCTCTATATTCAATATAAGACAATTGCCACAAGGTGTTCCAGCTGTTTCAGGTCCAGTTCTTTTTTTACTTTTCATCTTATGTGCCTTACAAAAGATTAATCAGTATTGGGGAGGTTGTAAATCTAACTTCGATAAGCATTGTCAATGAATGAAAGAATCAATTACAAAGATGAACCAAAGTAGATCAGAAAAGCTTTCAATTAAGTTTCACTGTGTCAGTACTGTGAAGTAGCGAAAATGAAAATTATTAGAAAAACATGGAAATGCCTTTTAGAAAAACATCAAGACATATGCTATCAAGTTAAACAATAAAATCTATCAATATTACATGAAGATGTTCAATCCATGGAAATATTTTGTTGAAATAAAATTATTTGGTTGTAAGCTTGTAATCATGCATGCAATAGTATCAAATAAAGATCAACATTCATGAACCAATATGGTATTACTGCATTTCAAAAAGGGTTAATAGGATAAAGTGAAGTAGATGAAATTTCCCTAGTCATTCAGTAACTGTGTAGAGAGAATGTAGAGAGAAACTGCTCAATGTAACAAATAGTTGCTAGTTGCATTAACTGCTAATCATTATTTTTTCATAATCAAGAGCAACAAAGCCTTTATCCCAAATCTATTGGGTCTGCTACACAAATCTTTTTCTCCATTCACCTCTAATTATGGCCCCTCAGCAATTGCGTATTTTGTCCCCCATTTTTCATTTCTTTTTGTGTCAAAGTGTTCCTGCTCTGATCTGAACCCAGTCCGAGGCACTTTTTCAGCTAATCCTCTCACTTCTGCAAGCTAGCACATTCCTTGTTCTAGTCTCCACTGCATTAGATTGATGATCTTAAATTGTTCTCCCTTATCTTCCTTGATTGAGGCTACCTCAAGCTTCTTCTAATTCTTCGAATGCACTTATTCTTCTACTATGCTCGTATTGTCGCTCATCAAAGATCCTGATTCTAGGTAAAGCGTAATGACGTATAAACAAAGATTAAACTCTCCTCTTCTCTTAATCATTTTCTTCTCATGAGACTTTATCATTACAACATCCTGATCTTCTCTATGTCTAGGTTTATAGTTATGAAGTACTGCCTTGCCCTCAATCACCCCCATAGAACAATCCCATATCAAGAAGGATTTGGGTTCAAATCTCTCAGTTATGAAGTACTGCCTTACCATGGAAAAACAGTAGCATAAATTGTTTAAGACCTTGGAGAGGGCTTAACTTGTACAGTGGTTATGGTAGATTGTGGACCAATCATGCATCATACACCAGAAGAAATACAATCATAATTTGAAAATGACATCACAAAATTTGACATTTCACGTATGTGATGGATAAGCCAGAATTAGCTTGAATTGCAATGCAAACATAGTAGAAAAGAAAGACGAAGAAACACTTGCCTCATACAATGTTAGATCACTTCCTCCAGTAATATTCCATACAATTCCTGTAGCCCTTTCAATGCCAATATCTAGCAAGGGAGATTGAATAGCATTTAACGCGGCATCCCGAGCTCTAGTCTTACCTGCATAGTAAGCCAAAATGCATGGAAGTAACCATCAAATAAAATGTAGGATAATTGGTATTAGCATTTTTCTCAACTAAACCAGGAAGATGTTAAACAGATTTTTTTTTTTTTTTCCTTTCCTTTTTATAGGATGTTAAAATTCTTATAGATAATTATGGTATAAAATCCAAAGTAGGAAGATAATTAACAATAGAGATGGAAGTTACTCCTAAAATTTATATCTTTCTCCTTCTTCTAGACATTTTCCCAACTCCGGAGAATATGGTGGACACTACCTCACTGTTTTGAATTACGACAAGCCCCTGCCTTGTCCATAGTTTTCAATTGACACTAATTATAAGACGGTTGACATCAGGTGGGCAACTGGTGGCAAAAGTTTGTCAAATCATTCATGGACCCCTTGCTACATATCCGAGGAAAAGCTATAGATATGATAATGACCATGACAACTTAGTTCAAATTTTTGGAGGATTTCAGAATTATTATATAACCACAAGTAAGCATATGGTTTGTTCTATAGCAGGGAAGTTAAGCTCAAACTCTTCACGAGGCTTTTTTAGATCGAACTGGAACTTTTTGATCTCTCATTTTAGCTAATTTACATGAAATGCCTAATAAAACATTTATAGGACTCAAGTAGTGTCTTCTATAGAAAAATGGGGTAATGGCAAAAACTCCTCAATAACATGGTGGGAAAATCTTTTTAATAAATAAATAATTAGAAAGGAGTTTGTGAAAAGTTAAGTAGCATTTTCATAACAAAGAGAAAAGATGCAGACGCTCGTATGCTATATATACATAGGGAGCCAAAAAAGTGAATTTGGGATGTGAAAACGATAAACATAGTAGTTACCATATTACCTGTTGCAGTTCCAATACCCATTAAAGATGAACCTGCATCTGCCATAACAGCTCGCACATCAGCAAAATCAACATTAACCAAACCTGGAACCTGAAATTAACAAAATATCCTGATCAGATACAGTCTGTACATATGGGAGTTCTCCTATCCTTTGAACAGTCAGACAAACCTATGAAACAAAGCTTTGTGCCACTACACCACAATAGGAAAGCATCTTATAATAATGGAAGAAGTATGGGGTGGGTTCAAATTCTGCTAAAAAAATAGTAAAATAAACTAACATAATTTTTTTTAGGAATTTAAAATAAAACTAGGGATACTGGTTTCATATCTGTCTCTTATGGAATCTGAAGAAACTCGTAATCTCGTACATTCGTCGGTGAGAGTTGTTGTACATTTTCTTCCAAACTTGTCTGCTTTTGTATAGGCTACTTAAGTGAATGAAAATTTAAGTTCTTGAAGCTAGTTAACCCGTAAATGAAAGAATATATTAGTATATCCTCAATGATGGGGATTCAACTATCCCACAGTGTTCATATTACTGCAGATGGTCATGGCAAAGGCGGTAACTTGATGCTGCTTTCACAATCCAAGTGGTTCAGCACTGGGAAATAGTCATTTCAACTTTGCTTCTCACTCACTGCAATGGGACAATTCGTGCATGTATAAATAAGCCTTCCATTTTTCAGGTTTCAAGCTCAAGAGAGATCAGTTATTTATGTGAATTGGTCTGGATGGAATACAGATGCGTATCTTATTTTCGCTTATATTAACTTCACTTCTGCAGTAGAGGATCCACCGGTGATCCGAGATTGTTGGTGACTTCATTATGTGCCCATCCAACATTATTGTCCTAAATAAAGGAAACCTTTAAAATGTAAAAACATTTACAGGCTTTTTGCTTAAAGGATGGTGAAGCAAAAAACAGATACTGATATGCAAGTATATAACTAATATGAAAACTAAAATAAAAGTTCTTTTTTTAAAGTTAAAGATGCAGTACTGATGCACAAATATAGAAAGAAATAAAAAAGAAATCAACATGACAACATGAAGTTAATGCTAAATTTGTCAGATTTCACAGATTAGATTTCCTCATATCAGCTGCCAGCAGGCCTTATTGGCTATTACTTAAGAGTGGCTGCCCAACTGAA
This sequence comes from Dracaena cambodiana, assembly GCA_036321105.1. Lineage (NCBI taxonomy): Eukaryota > Viridiplantae > Streptophyta > Magnoliopsida > Asparagales > Asparagaceae > Dracaena > Dracaena cambodiana. The sequence goes on from JAYEPQ010000019.1 coordinate 32,971,611, forward strand.
GTTCTACTACTCAAGTTTCATTATCAAAAAGACAATCAACATCAATCTTCCAAGTCCCCTATCAAATGAGGCCGATTAAGCTCCTGGAAAGGATTGATCAAATTGTACTGTCCACGGTCGACCTGACAACAAACCTTTTGCATGCTGTCAAATTCCTGGCTGAGGAAGTTATGGTGAATCCAAGGGCTTGTTGCAAAATTTATATGACCAATCATCGCGAAGGAAGAATCCCTTTGTAACACAGAAGAATATCAAAACTAGTGCTGGGTAACTGTTCCCTTAACTGATAAGATGTGTTGCACAGACATGGCAACACCCTCAAGAACACGATAAACCACATATTCTAAAATAATATATAGGATACGTGTCTAACATGTGTGTCCACTATGCGTTCAACATGAAACAGCTTCATAATAGAAGCATTTAATGATATAAGTGGAGAATGTGAAAACACGCATGAAATAATTTTCAATAAGCTACAGCACGATCAGAAGGGATCAACAAGGGATACAAAGGGAAAATATTAATATATGAACATGTTTAGGGGTGAATTTAATTCTACGAGTACACATAAAATGACATTCCGAGACAAATTTAATAGCATCAGGCACCGGCACCTTATGGTATTGAATAAACATAATTGGTTTTCCAGACATCCCATACCGTGATTATATCAGATATGCCACGAACACCTTGTCGGAGTATATCATCAGCCAAGTTAAATGCTTCAGTCACAGGTGTATTTGGGGAAACAGCAGTCAATAACTTGTCATTTGGGATGACTAGAAGAGTATCTACACTGTTCCTTAAAGCTGCAACTCCTTCTTGTGCCTGAACTGCTCTTTTTCGTCCTTCAAACGAGAATGGAGTAGTTACAATACCTACAGTCAGGATACCCATTGATTTTGCTATCTCAGCTATTACAGGAGCAGCACCAGTTCCAGTCCCTCCACCCATTCCAGCCTGCACATTATGGTTACACTCACTTGTCACACAAAAAGCTGCAGTTTTCCTGATTGAAGGTGTTGAATTTGCTGCTCAGAAACTATCTTCATGTATGAATATGATTGGCAATTAGGACCATTAATCAGAGGATGAGTGACAAGCATAGAAGCTAAAATGCACAAGAAAACTATGATTAACACAGAAAGATCCACAGCGGAAGAAAAGGGGGCAGAGAAAAGTCATAAAAGTCAAAATTTCAATAGATTAAATGGATGGTTTCCGCCGGATCAAATCTATAAGAACAACAATTAATGAAGAACGTAATGATGGGCTTACCGTCACAAATACCATATCAGAACCATAGATTGCCTCTTCTATTACCTCCTTACTTTCCTTGGCAGCATTCATACCAATATCCGGGCTCCCACCAGCACCGAGACCCCGGGTTAGGTCCTTACCAATTTGCAATCGGTGCTCAGGATCGACAGGTGACAACCTCATAGCCTGAATATCCGTGTTAACTATCCAAAACTCGATACCCTTGGTGTAACTCTCAATCATCCTATTAACAGCATTAGAACCGCCGCCACCAACACCAATAACTTTGATCTTGGCTGCATTGTAATCACTTGGTATAGAAAAATCACTGAAGTCCTCTACGATTTTGCCACCAGAATTCCCTTTCCTCGGCTCAAGTACTGTGTTGTTCCCCTCTCCTCGCAGCAACGAAACTTCAGGATGTAGATTCAAGAAAGGGTCCTTGTTGTTGAAGGAGTGGACATGAGAATCACTAGAGCATTGAAAGCGAGGATAGCTTGAACTAGTTGTCCCTCCATTACATAAGCCAAACAACTTAAGCGACCTACTTCTGCAGCTTCCACTGTGATGCGACGTTAAAACATTTCCTCCACAAACTGCCGATAACCGAATCGAGCTTCTTCCATCAAAAGGGGTAAGACACGGCAAATGCGTTGCCATCGCAATACAAAGTACTGCAATCCCCTCTTCAGAGCTTCAAAACCCTAAATTCCCATTATCAGATGTCCCGATTAGTCCATGAATGCGAAACTAAACCTTATAACAAAAAAATACTGCCAATCAATACATAAAAATGCAAGCTTGATGTCAAAAGAATCAAAACCCTAAATATTTAAGGAGTTCCCAAATTCTAGTCCACACTGTAGCTTCATAAATTACCTAATTAACCCACAAATGCAATTTGAGCAAAAGCATTAACAAAATCGAGTATGAGTTTTGACCTAGATACAAACCCTAATGGTCATAGATTCATGAAATGGGAACAAAAAAGAATGATTAAAGTAAGAGCTAACCTTCGAGATTCGATAAGTAAAATTCTCATTTCTCACTACAAGTTCATTAAAAAAATTGTTCTCCTTTTTTTAAAAAATTTTTTTTTGGTTGAATTTGAACATCAAGTCCTTGTCATCGACGACGCCGGTAGTTTAAGCGATCGATGTGAGAGAATAGGAGGGTATTTGAGGAATTTCAGAAAGAGATTGGGCCTGGGCTGCGCCGAGACTGGTTAAGGGCTGGGCCTCACCATTTTGATTGTGGGAAGGCCTCCTTTCTCTCTCTCTTTTTTTTTTGTAACTTTTTTTTTTTTTGCACATTTTATCATCACATGTTCTTTCGTGAAATGGGTTGGTTATTCCCCATTTAATAAGGAAAAAAAAAAAGAAGGATAAAGTAAAAAAAAAAAACAAAATTACATGAATAAGTTATTATTAAACCCGCCTACTCAATCTCTAAGACATTATATCTAGACTAGCCAAATAAACCAAATAGAAAATACAGTATGCTGTATTAGAGATGACACATCAAACAAACAATTCCCCTTCTACAAGATCTATCAAAAATAATTAATATAATTTAAAATAATTCTCATTAAGAGGAATTCACGATTAGCGTAATGATGATAATTAATTAGTCTTACTCTTGCAGTCCTACTTGGATTTGGATTGGTTCATTCATAGAGGAACCAAGAGACAGCATGGAAATTAGTGCCTTATGGTTGTCTAGGAGCACTGTATATTTGAACGAGTTGCCAAATTCATCTCTCTCTCTCTCTCTATCACTTTGAATTCTTGCATGCTACTGTGGTTGGCAGCAGAGTCATCATAATTCAGGAGGCAGCCATGGACAGAGATATTAAATTTATTTTCTGAAAAACAAAATCTCTAAGGAAAAAAGTCATGGTCTCTCTTCAATAGCATAATGGAACTGCAAGAATCACAGAATTTTAATAATCATCAAAAAAAAAAAAAAAAAAAATCCTATCTATATGTTTTGTTAACTAGTCAGATGTGAGGGAATATTTCATTATGGCTTACTCAACAAAAAAAATCTATAAAAGAAAACTTTATAAGTTTGGTTTACCGAATTAGAAAAGCAATGAAGCATCATTAGTTTAAGAATATTCAATTCTGAGACTAATAACCATTTCTATAGTTTTTAGTTTTGCATTTATCTAAGAAGATAAATAATATGCAATTAAAAATGATCTAAGTAATTATTTAAATTGGAAATAAAAGAATCGATATGTTTTGATTGAGAAAAGTCAATTATTGTATTTTGAAGCAAATATTTAGAACAAAAATATCCAAGTGATCCCAGTTTCAGTGGTATAAAAACGAAAGATTAAGGGATGTAGAGTAAATTAGTTCCAAATTGAGAGTATTAATAATGGCATGATGTATAGACTGATCTAATTTTGACCTCAATAAGTATGGTCCCCAAGCAAAAAGATCCCTGATATCATAAACAACTAGACTCCAAAGAATATATAGTTAAAATCTTTATATTCATTGCATTCAGCAATTAAGTCATTTAAAAAAAAACTAATTAGATAATTAGCTCAAATTACAGATTACCTAATCCATGGCATTTCTATATATGGGCCAAGCCTTTTTTTAGGCCAATGATTGGCATCAAAAGGGATAATTGGTGAAGCAAATCATCTACAAAAGTTGAAAACATAAAATATTAAACTTTCATCCCTTGCATGAAAAGGACCCTTCTCATTTTGAAAGAGGATTATCACACATAAACAAAAAATTTAAAATTTAGTTAGACCTTAAATTAGTAAATGGTCAATGCACAGCACCTTATCTAATATAGGAAGAGGGTACCCTATGGATTTGGGGAGGGATACCCTAAACAAAAATGGGAGGGGGAGGAGGAGGACACAAGTGTTCCCTGTCCTTCCCTCTCAATAATCATCTGGTTGTGGGAAGGAATCTTGGTTTTAGGTATTTGACAAGGCATGGATGTTGACCCTTCAACAAAGGGATAATACCAAACAAATCCATTTCTAGAGGGGGGGTGATTAAAAATAATTAGGAGGGGATGTATTAATGGATTAGTTTTATGGCAATGTCCTTGTTATGGTTGAGGGGTTCAATAATCTGACTAAAATGTGTGGTTATCAAAGAGGATTAGGAGATTAGGTTATCAAAATAAACTAAATCTTATTCTTTCTTTTTTTTTTCTTTTTCTCTTTTATAGAATAGTCTTTATATTGAACCTCCGGCTAATAGAGGGGGGAAAAAAACAGAAGAACATCCTTGTTATTATTTTTTTAAAGATTAAACAACAGGCTGATGCCCTTTGTATTCTTTTCATAAGTTATAATAAAACAAAGTACAACATAATATGTCAATGGTTTTAGAGGATCATAGGATAGTACATACAAGCTGCACTCTGAACCACAAACAAAATGAACAAAAGCTAGCAAGAGGGAAGCAGGTGGCAACTGGATGGCATCCCTCTATGTCGGCATTGTCTCACGCAATCGATGATCCCTGATCATCCTATTTCAGATCTTGGACATGTCCTTGATTGTGAGCTGAAGAGCCCTCAGGACCACCTAGGATCTACGGGGTCATTACCAAATGATGGAGCCACTTCTCATTTGAAAGTAAATCTGTCTAGAAAGATAATGTTGCGTATAATATGATGGAAACATGCTTCAATTCCAAATTATACTTATCCTTGAAAATTCTACATTTTCTCTCTCCGTAAGAACATCCTTATTACACGAATAGATACTTGTAACTGTATGATCTTAATTTGAAAATAATGTCGTTCGCCAAAGATGAAGAGATTCAAATCTACAATACTTGGTAAGCGGATTAGCACTAGCGCAACGTTGTTATCTTTTGATAGGTACAAATATGCAAACATAATGACTATATATATGTGCAGTTATCAAAGGGGATTAGGAGATTGGGTTGTCAAATTAAACTCATCAGCTCCATCCAACTCAATCTCAACAAGCGTAGAAAGGAAAAGGGTTATGATTTATACAAAAGTTTTTTCCTTTTTTTTTTCTTTTTTAGTAATATTAATATCAAAAGAGGGTTTGTTGTTTGTGTCCTAATGAAAAGAACGCTGGTTTTGTTGAGTAGTGTGTTTTTATATTTGTGTGCAAGAGCTCAAAGAAAGAGCCAATGAGAATGCACAGTCGGTTACACGGAGTGGAGTAGGAGTCAGTGATCTCTCTCCTTTTTTTATTTCACCCTTCTCTCTCTCTCCTCTGTCTCTCTCTCTCTCTCTAAACAAACTCCTATTTCTCTCTCATCCGACTTTCGGGACAAAGTCTACAACGACAAGATCTTCTGCGTACCTCTTGGATGAATCCAGGGGTGAAATTATTACAGAGCACAGAAAAGTTGACAGGAACTCAAAGCTATCAGAAACTAGCAAGAAAAAATAGAAAGCTCTTCAATTTTGAAGCAAGCAAGCTCAAAAGCTCAGCTGCATGGTAATACTTTAGAACTCTTGTTTACTTGATTTTTTTTTTTTTTTTCTCTTTTTGAAGGATTAGTTTGATTATTTGTGCTTGTTTTGGTTGCTGTTGGTGACATTCAGAGAATTTGAAGGTGGAGAGAAATAATTAACTAATAATGCTTAGAGGAAGGGATTCTTGGATGGCGGCAGCAGCAGCAGCAGAAAATCTTCACAGAGTTGGTGAAACTGGGGTTTCAGATTCTGGGCCTTCTTCTTTTTCAACATCAACTCATCACCATCACCATCATCAGCCTCCTCCTCTTCCCTATGGAATCCAACCTCCTGCAGCAGCTGCCACCAATTTATAGTACTCTTCTTCAATTTTCTTCATATTTTTGATTCATTTAATGGGTCTTCTTTAAACCATCTTATATGTTTTCCCCTCGCTTCTTCCATAATTTTTCCCCCCCAAAAAAAAAAAAAAAAAAAAAAAAATCATTTATATGTATCCGGTTTCATTAAGTGCTTTTAATGGAACACGAGCTTGTACCTACCATTTTATCTTTAAAAAAATTATCTGGCATTCAAGTTCAGTCTATAATTTTCAAACCCTTCTTTATCTAAATCTTTTTTTCTTTTAAAATCCTCTAATTGGCCTTCTTTAGGATTTCACTTTTATCTACATCAACCTTTTTTGGATTTTCTTTTTCTTTTTCTTTTTCTTTTTTCTAAATTTTAATACCACAGTCTCTAATGGGATTAAACTTCTCCCCGACCAATTCCGCAAACTCTCACCCTTATCCATTCTTGACTCTCTCTTTTTTCCTTTATGCCCAGCTCATTTTTATCATTATTTCTGCTTATATGTAATATATATAGTTCTTTTTGAATATTTTGAATGAAAATGGACCTTGTGTGCTTGCTGTTCAGTGATCAAGGAGGAGCTGCCTATTTTGGAGAGCTTGAAGAAGCTCTCATGCAGGGAGTTGTTGGTATTAATAGAAGTGATGAAGAAGATAGGAAACGTATGCTCTCTCTCTCTCTCTCTCTCTCTCTCTCTCTTTCTCTCTCTCTCTCTCTTCACAAGAGGCCAGAATGGTGTGATATTTTTGATTCGGAGGCAAACCTGCTCTCTGTCCAAAGTTTGTTTTAAAGCATGGCAGCAAATTTTACCAACTCTCAAAGTGAAAAGGGAAAAGAATATAAGGCCTTTTGAGAACAAGACTGACACCTTAATACTTAGCTTCCTTCTCTTGTTACAGAAAAGATAAAAAGTGTTGCAGGCTTTTATTTGTGATCTTCTGAAAAAATTATTTTCCTGCAGCTTTTTTCACTATAAGACCCCCTCCTACTCTTGAGATCTTCCCTTCTTGGCCAATGAGATCTCAGCAGGCCAACAAGGTACAGTACTAGCATACCCAATTCCTACACTTCTCTTGGCTTGATTTTTCATTATTTTTTATGGGTTTTTCTTTTTGCTGGGTGGTAACATTAACAGGGGAGCTCACAGTCAGCAGAGAGCACAGACTCGGGATCAGCCCAATACACAATTTCTCAGCTGGAATCAGAGTCCCCGTTGAGCAATAAAAATTCATCAGAGCAAACCTCTGGTGAGCCAAAGCAGCAGCAGGTGATGGCAAATGATGCCACCAGACTTGGAGCAGCTGCTCCAAATCAACAGCCCAGGCCCCAAGATAAGGTATGTTTAGATGTTTTCATGCACAAAAAAAAAAAAAAAAGTAGGAGTTATAACTCCTGCTGATCTCTTGACCAAGAATCCTATTCACTCTTCAAGCACAGGATATTGTCAACACAGATCCCTATAAGTGCAGCAGAAGTTGTTTTTCTGCAGTTTTTACCACTTGCACACTCTTCAAAACCATGCCACTGCTCCAAATACTATACACGTACATTTCTCAGTTGGAGGATTTATTTACAGGCACTGCCCTTACCACCTTTTCACTCTGTGAAGCATTTTGTGGGCAAAATAATGGCATTGCAGTATAAAATGAAGGGGCAATTTGGTCATGACAGTGATGTATACATTATGATTCTGTCTTGGATATGTTGTTAAAAACAAACCAATCTTCTTATAATCTTTGTTATCTTTGTACCAAATCCTATTTGAGAATATTTACTTGATTTGTCCTGTGTGTTGTTAATGCTCGCTCCCCATATTTTAAGTCTTTGTTCTTAAAGCATTTTTCTCTCCTATAACATGTTATTTTAAGCACCATTTTTTTTTTCTTGTGTTTTAATATTTCAGAGAAGGGTGGCTGGTTCAACTTCAGAGAGAGATGGAAAGCCACTGGATGCCAAGGTCATGAGAATTGAGAAGTTTCTATTTCCCAGTACTCTTTGATTGCACCCTTCATGAAATATGTATGCATATATAAAAAAACTACAGAACATAAACAAATATTATAAATCTATGTCCACACATGATATATATATATATATATATATATATATATATATATATATATATATATATATATATATGTGTGTGTGTGTGTGTGTGTGTGTGTGTGTGTTTATTTGACTGTCATGCACATAGATGCATGCAGGCATGATCCATGCATGTAGCGATTAGTAGGATGGGGATATTTGTCATGCATCAAACTTGGTTGGAACAAATAATTTTGAGTTCTTGATTCTTTCTGATCATAGATAGCTGTTGTCAAGTAACACAATCTCGGCTCGCTTCTCTACTTGTATCTTACTTCATTTTATTTGCTAAACATTTCTGGTGATAATAATGATAGTGAACAAAACAGCTTATGTGATGCCTGTAAGAAAAGACGATGTAAAAAAAGAAAAGAATGAAAATTGAGAAGGTAATAAGAACGTAGAATGGATTTATAAATGTTTTATGATCGTTAAAACCTGAATAATTCATCACATTTTGTATTAACAGACATTGAGACGCTTAGCTCAGAATAGAGAGGCAGCAAAAAAGAGCAGACTCAGAAAGAAGGTGGGTTTTTAATTAATATATAATTTCAAGAGAGAAAAAAAAATGATCTCTTTTATATGAATATATATGATCTCACATGCCCACTTCTCTCATTCTACAGGCTTATGTGCAACAGCTAGAAACCAGTAGAATGAAACTTGCACAGTTAGAACAGGATCTCCAGCGAGCACGGTCACAGGTTGGATCATAATGATCATTATTCAGTCATTTGTTTGGATTTTTGATCCACTCCTCAGCCACTGATCTTACTGATCAAACTGTTTGGTTTTTAGGGTCTTTTCCTAGGCGGGGCCAATGCAGGCGGAAATATCAGCACTGGTAACAACATTGAACACCCAATTTTGATACCAAAATTTGATGAAAGATCAGTAGCACTACTAGCTAGTAATTTGCAACAAGTAATACAGGAAATATGTATGTATATATATCATAGGCGCAGCGATGTTTGATATGGAATACGCTCGATGGTTGGATGAGAACTACAAGCACATGACTGAGCTAAGAGGAGGCTTGCAGGCCCACTTGCCCGACGGCGACCTAAGGGTCATAGTCGAGGAATGTTTAGTGCATTACGATGAAGTCTTTCGACTGAAGGGCATTGCAGCTAAATCTGATGTGTTCCATCTCATAAGTGGAATGTGGATGACTCCCGCCGAGCGCTGTTTCATCTGGATGGGCGGATTCAGACCATCCGATCTGCTCAAGGTTAGTGACCTAGATATCTAGCCTAGGAAAAGAAATTAAAAGAATGAATTAAGAGCACTTTGAGGTTAATGTCTTATTTGGGTGTGTACAGATCTTGATGCCTCAGCTGGACCCGCTGACGGAGCAGCAGCTAGTGGGGATCTGCAACCTCCAGCAGTCATCGCAGCAGGCGGAGGAGGCCCTCTCGCAGGGCCTCGAGCAGCTGGAGCAGTCGCTGGCCAGCACGGTCGCCAGTGGGTCCCTCAATGAAGGGGCCAATGTGGGGAATTACATGGGCCATATGGCAATGGCACTGGGGAAACTATCCAACCTTGAAGGATTCATTCGACAGGTACAGGTTCTTCTTCTATGAATGTATGATCACTAATCATTAAGGAACGATGATGAGGATTGGTCCAATATGATATCATACTTGATTGGAAGAATATTTAGATGGGTCCTTTGGATTGGTCAAGATGGATTGTTTGTTGAAATGCTGGTCAAATAATACTAGAATATGAAGGTCAGATTATGGTGTATGGTAGATATCGATAATGTCCATCTATGTGCAGTGGTCCAATTTGCTTGCATTCATGTCAACTTGGATTTTAAACAACATTGTGAGCTTTCTAATTTGAAAACACATTGATTGCTTATCAGATCTCAATCCACCCTTGAAATTCTAGGATCTACACTTTTTTTTCGCCTTTAAGGTTATTGATGTTACAATGCCTGTGTAGAGATGTAAACTTAGTTTTTCCAAATGCTTTGAATTGTGCAGGCCTTTTAAGATGAAGACTTTCCATTTGCACTTTTGAAATATTTATCACATCATATTATCTTTATCAGTTTCATTTGTTGACTAAGAGCTTTGTTAAGTTCTTGCCTTGTCTCTCTATTCATTATAGCATAAAAACTTCTAGAAATTGAGTATAATTATTCAAAAAAAAAAAAAACTAACCTGTACAGCATAATTCCCTTGGGAATTAGACCTTGGAAATTTCTTTTGTATGTCCTAATCGATATTTTGTAGAACAGATAAAAGCCATATACAAGATGGTATTAAACGTATAACAAAGACTTAATAAGTAAAAAAAAAAATTATCTATCATGTTTAAGATTAGGTGAAGAAAGGGTTTGAAATATATAATGAATTTGAAATGAAAGAGATCCTGCATACTTTCTTCCTTTGTCTTTTTCTCCTCATTCTATATTTTTGCTTTTCCCTTTCTCCATCTTTTGTGTCTTCTTCAGTACTTCAAGCAGACCCATCAAAATCAAAATCAAAATCAAAAGCTATATTGTTTTGTTTTTATATGTGCTAGTGCCACACAATAAGTCCCACATGTTGCTATCCATGTATAGTAGCAAGAAAAGGATACAGTACCACCTAACCTTTAGATACTGGGGTAGGGCCAATTCTCCAATATGTGTATGAGTTTGCACACCATATTGTGGAAAAGTTCCATAGGTCATGTATCCATTTGGGAACCAAAGGTCATTATTTAATTGAATGTATGAGGTTTGCTTAATTAGGGATCTAATTGTTGTCTAATTGCTCAGCCATTATTACTAAAGGCTATCAATTTTGTTGGTTATAGAATGCAAAAGCTATTCTAGCAATACAAATTATAAAAATATGGTATGGGGATTTATTTCTAGTGAATTATTGATGGAAGAGTCCAAATCCAATGGAATAGACAATCCTTTCAGTTGCAACTCTTATTTAATAAATCATAGACTTTTCCATCTATCTAGACTTCTAGTTTGTCCTTTTTCTCTCTTTATCTCTTGTGATAGTTGATGTTCGAATTTTTATCAAATTTTCCTATTTGGAATAATAGAAGATTCTGTAATTGTTATTAAAGTTGTTCAGAACAATTAAAATAGCAAAATTTTAAAATACAGGCTGATAATTTGAGGCAGCAAACTCTACACCAACTGCGCCGCATACTGACAATCAGACAAGCTGCGAGGTGTTTTCTAGCGATCGGAGAGTACTACAGCCGCCTTCGCGCCCTCAGTTCCCTCTGGGCCTCTGGCCCCCGCACGTAAGCCTTTTCTTTTCCATTGTTATACAATTTTTTACTCTCCTTTTCTCGTGAATTTGATATGAACTAGCTAAATACATAGGAAAAAGTGTACCTAAGATGTCTCCATAAAGAGTTGTATTTAGAGGCTCTCCTAAATTTTAAAATGGAGGGTTTATATTAATGATTCAAATCATTAGTTATGATCTCCATATCCATATATAGTGGTGTACAAAAAATCATGTATTTTTGATATATTTTGATAGTATATATTGGATATGTACAAAATGAATGGTTTTTTAATAATAGAACAAAGAATACCTTATGATCAATGATGAAAAATTATCTACATCGCATGATTTTTTTTATACACTATCTATTTTGAATATGGAGATCATAGCATCCTTTACGTTGAGATTTAAAGGCAGCTCCACATGCAATTCCCTATGCACACCTTAGATGCATCATTATATACACACACATATGTATATATAGACACGCACACACAATGAATGTGTGTTCCACCAAAGCAGCCAGTAATGATTCTCAAATGTAATTCACCTACTCCAGGATCTATAGTTGCAGGACAACCTAAAACACACAAGAAAGCTACATTGAGCTATCAGTGAGCTACTCACTCACTTGGGTCCACTCTATCTAGCTTTAGACCAGCCCACCCTAAAATAGGAATGACTGTCTCCCGCCATGATGCTGGTTTTCTTCACTTGCAGTTTCAAACTTGCTTTCTATTTTAACTCCAATACTCTTTTTTAGTATTTTGCTCATCAAGATGTTCAGGACAAGGGATTTTGTTGCGAAAGTGATGTAAGCCATGTTCTTTCTAGTTCATCCATATTTGGTTGCATCCTTTTTTTTCTCCATGGTACTCAGAATCATCATAAATCTCTTTACAATCAAGAAACTTTCCATAAGTTTTCACCATCAGAGACTTCACTGCAATAACACTGTACATTCCATCATAAATTTCATTTATCAATCAAAATAATTATGTTTTCAACTCTTCAATTGCTGCAGGAACATGATCACAGAGGAGACCACCTGCCCCACAACAACAGACATACAGATAATTCATCAGCCAGCAGTCCACAGTCATTTCTCCGCGATCTGATTGGATTATTTACCAAGATAACCAAGCCATCAAAGCCGAATTTTCATTTTCCATTTGTAATGAGAGAGAGAGAGAGAGAGAGAGAGAGAGAGAGAGGATCTTGAAAATGTCATGAAGGTAATTCTAATGATGCTGAATAGATTGTATTTTTAGCAGAAAAAGATGATGGTAGGCCTTAGGAACCAAAGAAAAGTAAGAAAAGGATGTAATGCTTAAGTCTTAATTAGGGAATTGATAGTCATAAATATTTTATTACAATGTAGAATAAGAATGAGCATTTCCTTTTTGTTACCACTACATCCATACATCACTATCTATATAAAGTTGTTATCTATTTTTAATAATAAAATAATAATATCAGTAATGTTATTTCTACAACTTGCACTGGAAAAGGACAAGACAGGAGGTTACACCTTTATCAATTGCAAATTTATAAGTATTTGCTACAACCAACTCCCCTACTTTTTCTTTTGGTATCTATAGATTTCATAGATATGATGTATCCAATGTGACAATACCATGCATTGGCTCCCACCATGAAAGCATGTTGCCCATGATCTGGGCCAGGCAACAGGTAATCCATTTAATAAAAGCCCAAGAAAACAACATGTTGTGATTATTCCTTTCATATAAGTTTAGATTGCATGCCATGCCCTTGCATAGCCACTGTTGCCTCCATTAATTGAACAATTATAGACAGGAATAAGGATGCAGTGGGATTGTTCCAATCATATGTTCTTCATCATTTAAAAGGCTAGTCTTTGGGGTAGTCTGGTTTGGTGAGGGTGGAATGGCTTGCAACTACAAGTACCAGAAATAATAGCCCATGCCGTATGAGTTGCACTCCAACTGCAGCAGTAGAGCTCTTTACAAGGCAAAATATGCAATCATAAGTTCATGCTTATAGACACATAGCAAGGATTCCTAATGTATGTTATAAACATTGAGGTGAAATATTTAATAAGCCATATGGAACTAAAGATCGAAGGTACAATTTGGAGTGGTATCAACAGGAAGTAACAAAGAAAGGCTTCAGAATATAATAACTGAAAAACAGTTTCAAGCACAACTTTAATCGGTAACTGGTTTGCTAATTTGACCATGGTTTTCAGAATCATACAACAGAAAGAGAATACATAAACAACTTCACAGTCTACTTGTTAATGAAACGCGGAGGGTTTCCACCTACCGTTTTGGTCAAAAAAAATTTAAAAAAAATACATAAACAACTTCACAGGTAAGAAAGTGATAAAGTTGTGGGCAAGCGGGACACACCTTATCAATGATGACGATGGGCTGTTAATGTTGGGAATGATTTATGTTGAAGCTATGCCCAAGCGTCATATGATTGCGTGTCAGGAGTTCCTTGATAACAGTATTAAGATGTGTTCTAGAGTAGATTGGGGCTTCCTTCAGATATTAGGCCAGGGCTATCATTTTGGGCTACTGCTTGAAGGCATCAATGGAGAGTACTAGGATAGACTCGCCACCAATATTAAAAATAAATCATTATGAAACCCGTTATATTGTTGTATGCCGAAAAATTAAATCTTTCTTTATATTGCAAAATTTACTTTGGAATTATAGCAATAAAAGAAAAGTTACAAGTAGAAAATCGAGATTACAAAAATGGGGATCGATTGATTTCGATTCCCCTTTATTTTTGTGGGTTCTGGCAGCGCTAGAGTCTTGATTCTGCACTCCGTTGACGATCCGATCTGAATCGGAATGAAGATTGATCTCTCTGGAACTTCTGGACTCTTTGGAAAAATCCTCCTCCAAAAAGAATCTCCTCCCCTTTTTCTCCTCTTATTCTGAACTCCGTTCCCAATTTTATAGATTGAGCACTTCTAATCCGGCTCAAATTCTTCCCTCGAATCCCATTAAATCACCAAAAATCAAAACGGAACAGAAGCTGAACAGAAGCGGAAAGCAATCCGCGGATGGAGCGCTCCCGCGGGAGCGATCCCGCAGGCGTACCCACAGATGGGGTCCGCGAGCCACTCCCATTTTATTTATTTATTTATTTATTTTATATTATTATTATTATTTTCTGGATGTCTACATAACCCCCTCCAAAATTTTCGAAATTCTGTATTGAATTCTAACGAATTTCGAAACACTTTGAACACTTTGATTTTAGCTCTGTAGTCTTCTTTGTGATTTGTATGGTATACTGTGAACCATATTCTGAAATCACTATCTTCTAACTGTTTTGTTGCTTGAGATATACTGTTGAACCTCTTCGATGTATCAGAGATTGCTTCTAGCGAGTTTTCTTTTCTGTCAGAAGTGAAAGCTTAACATGACAGGAGATTTAATCGGATTTTATCTCATTTGATTTTGAATCCTAATGTCTTGACAAATATTTTGGAGACTTACTGGTTCTACCAGAGAAAATTAATGAGAAAAGTTTTACTGTCAGATGTGAAATCTTAACTTGACAGGGGAACGATCTGATTAGAGTTTTTAACAAACCCCCAGCTATCAACGGGTTTGATTTGCCTTCACCAACTACCGTTTGAGTTGGGCTAACCATACTATTCCCCTCAACATAGTGAGTTGTCGAGAGTTTCGTTTGGGCTTAAATGCCAAACTTTTCCTCTTCCCTTTGCTTTAGCAGTTTTGGGCAACTCATGCTTTTACTCCAGCATGATGGGTTGGCGAGAAATTTATGCTCTTCCCGTTGCCTTAACAGAGTTGGGTAATTCATACTTTTTTTTACCCCTAGCATGGTAGGATTGGCGAGAAATTTATTCTCTTTCCGTTGCCTCGACGACATTGGGCAGTTCATACTTTTTACCCCCAGCATGATTGGGTTAGCGAGAAACTGGTTCTTTTCCCATTGCCTAGTCGGCGTTTGGCAGTTCATACTTTTTACCCCCAGAAGATGGGGTTGGCGAGAAACTGGTTCTCTTCCCTTTGCCTTGACGGCGTTTGGCAGTTCATACTTTTTTACCCCTAGCATGGTGGGGTTGGCGAGAATTTTATTCTCTTCCTGTTACCTTGATGACATTGGGTAATTTATGCTTTTTACCCCCAGCATGGTGGGATTGGCGAGAAATTTGTTTGGACTTACATGCCAAACTTCCCTCTATCCTTAGTCATAGAGACGTAGGATTTTTATTTATTTATTTATTTATATATATATATATTTTTTTTTTTTTTGCAATGACGTCTGACTTTTTTTTTTATAAACGATAACGCCTTTGAATTCTTTTTTATTTTTATTCTTATTTTTTTTTAGTTGATCACGCCTAGCTTTTTATAATTTTTTTTATTTTTATTTATTTATTTCTTTATTTTGATAGGCGATGAGAACTTGTAAATTTATTTATTTTTTTTTTATTTTTTTATATTTCTATTTTTATTTTATTTTTTTTTATTATTTTTTTTGCTTGGCATCCCGCAGGATGCAACCCGTAGGTAGCACCCTCGCACCGCATTTTTTTTTTTTTTTTTAAATATTTTATTTATTTATTATTATTTTTACAGTTTTGTCAATTTTTTGTGGGCCCTTTTTTTTATGGGCGATAACGCCTCACTTTTTTTCTTTTTTTTTTTTTTACAGACGATTACATTTTTTTTTATTATTATTATGGGTGATGACGCCTCATAATAATTTTTTTTTAACAGGCGATAAGCCTTGTTAATTTTAGTGGGCGATGACGCCTCACTTTTTTTTTTTGACAGACGATGACGTCTTGTCTTTATTTTATAGGCGATGACGCCTCATAATTTTTTATTGTAACCCGGCGATGATGCCTAGGCTCCAAAAAAAAAAAATTTAAAGATCGGATTGCACCGTCCAAACTCCCACTGTGGTCGCCAATTCTTGTATGCCCGAAAAATTGAATCTTTCTTTATATTGCAAAATTTACTTTGGAATTATAGCAATAAAAGAAGTTACAAATAGAAAATCGAGATTACAAGAATGGGGATCGATTGATTTCGATTCCCCTTTATTTTTGTGGGTTCTGGCAGCGGTAGAGTCTTGATTCTGCACTCCGTTGACGATCTGATCTAGATCGGGATGAAGATTGATCTTTCTGGAACTTCTGGACTCTTTGGAAAAATCCTCCTCCAAAAAGAATCTCCTCCCATTTTTCTCCTCTTATTCTGAACTCCGTTCCCAATTTTATAGATTGAGGAGCATTTCTAATCCGTCTCAAATTCTTCCCTTGAATCCGATTAAATCCCCAAAAATTCGGATCACCATGCAAAACGGAACAGAAGCGGAAAGCAACCCGCGGATGGAGCGCTCCGCGGGAGCGATCCCGCGGGTGGGACCCGCGGGCGCACCAGCGGGTGCGCTCCCGCGGATGGGGTCCACGAGCCACTCCCATTTTATTTATTTATTTATTTATTTTATATTATTATTATTTTTTTTTTGGATGTCTACAATTGCATTACGCAACCTAACGAAACCTCAGACCAATTGAAAATAACTCAGTATACCGTAACATCACGTTTTTTTATATTATTTTATATTATTTTATGTAACGTTACGTTAAATTACGTTATGCTATGTTTGATTAATATTTTTTCTAGTAATTTTTATATTATTGTTGATTATTGTTTTTAGCGAATTGCTGTAATTTTCTTACTTGATTATTTGTTTGCTTGCTTGTGGAATTGCTCACTTTTTAACTTGTAATTGTTTCTTATTCGCTTGTTGTAATTCCTCTCGGGTTGCTAGAATTTCTTACTTATTGATTCTATTGAATATTTTATTAAACTGAAATCAACAATTACAAATAAAATAAATTGAATACTACAAAATATAAATTACAATAATGATAACAACTAGAATTGAAGTAAGCAAATTGGAATTTTATTTTCTTGTTTAAATGATGACTAGAATTACGGCTATAGACTTAAAATAATTTATGAAGATAAATGTAAAAAATAATGTACAATTTAATATAAAATTAAAATAGATTCTATATTACAAAATATTTTATATTTTTTTAAGAAATTTTAATTTTTTAAAAAAATATTTTATATGATTTTATATTTATTTGATTAAATAAGTATAAATTGCATAACCTACATTATGCACTACCTACATTATGCATTACGCTATATGCAACATAACCTAACAGAGGCAAAACGTTACGTTACCGTTATCGCTATTTTAAACATTGCTCATCGCCATGGGCTGATGTATGCTCGGAAACTTGCTCTTTATATCAACGTTTGCTAGAATCGAACCGCTTTTACAGAGGGAATATATTTCTGCTTCTTATATTTTTAGTTTTGGGTACGAACTATCTATGGTCCGTTCTTCGGTGAGGAATACTCTAATATATATATTCTATATGTTTTATTATGGTATGTTAAATCTTGATTAATGGAACACTGGGGTGGCAGGCTTACGCCCACCGTTTATTCTTTAAAAAGAAGTGATAAGATGAATTGAAACTGCAGTAAAGTACCAGTTGTGGCAGGACAGCAGTGATTACCATAGGCACCCCTTTTCTAGTCCTGAACCACCTTTGAAAACTAATAATATTTCCTTACCTTCTTAAAAGATGGGAAATGTAAATAATTGACTTTGTACCTTAAAGCAAGAAAACCTCGAAATTGACCTTGAAAATATTTGTTTACAATGTGAAATATAGAAAGGGAAAAAAAAAATAAAAAAGTAGAGATGCCCTACGTAGACAGAATAACTGCCATACCTAGTGCACAAGCTTTAGAACACATTGCAGCGTTTATGTAACTAGGGATGTAAACAGATCAACTAATCTAATCCAAATCAGGTTCCATATCAGTATTTTTGCAAGTATCGAGTATCAATCTGATTGTAATATAAATATAGGTACCAATATTGCTAAGTTAACCGAAATATCTGAATATGTATATAAGGTATGCATATGCCCCCTAATCCATATAGCCTATTACAATAATTTCAGCATTAATCATATATATATATAGGTCCCTGCCGCCGGATGTATATAGTTCTTCATTGTTTTAATATAAGGAGCTAAAACTATAAGGAACTTATTTTCCTTCCCGCCATTAATCAACATATACGATTAGTATTCACAGATATGAGAACAACTTTGGTTTTATCAGATAGGGATTTTAAATTCTGAATACCTGAAGGATATCCATGTTCATATCTTTATCTGTGACAATAAAACAAATAAAAATACAAGTACAACATTACATATACCTGTACTTATTTTTATCCCTATATATGACTTGTGCTCCTCCCATCATATCAATTATTACTAGAACCTCGACATATAAACAATAAATAAAAATGTTTCCAATCATCAAATGGTATTGGCTGCAAAAATTTTGCAACTAACAAATTTCTAAGATGGAGATAACAGGAATGAAGAGGAAAAGCGAAACGGTGAAACATATTTAGACATTGGGCCATTGGCCGATAAAACATGGAAGACGAAGAGTTTGTAGCACCAAAAAATGAAAAAACTTTGTTGATTTTGTCCAGGTGTAGATATTTACAATTTTACACAATCCTTATTAGGAGGTCTGAATGCCACCCGAAAGATTAAGTCGAACTAATCCTCATTGAGGGAAAAAAGACAATAGAAAAGAGTTAATAAAATAAATTCTTACAAGAAATCTAGAGAGAGATTATAAAATAAATGATTAAAAGAAATCTTGAGAGAGATTTTTTTTCCTGGTTGTTGACAAATAATAACCTCCGTGCCACTTTCAAGGTAATCCTTCAAATTAGGTTAGGACAGAATAACACATTAGATATATTAGAAATCGACTAGGATGGAAACATACAGAGATGTAAGAGACGCTTTCATGAAACTATATAAAACTTTCAAGTAAGAGAGGCTGCTGCAGCACATGTCAAAACAAGAATTGGTACTAAAGTGGGCACCAGACTGCTCTATAAGACTTTTCCCCATTAAGAAAATGTGAGTCAACACGAATTTTATAGTCGGAGTTAAATGCATCTTCAAGATTAAATACCAAAGCAGATAATAATAGTATAGCTTTCATGGCAAATTTACCCTCTTATTTTCTATATACCATTATGAAGATAAAAATCAGGCTTAAACAATATATTGTTTTGCACATAAAGCATTTCGTACAAAAATCTTCGAATACCAAAGCAGAAAAGAGATAAATTCACATGAGACAAATTCCTCATGTGCCCCCATTTATGAGTTATAATGTTATTTCCAGTGCTAATTGAAAAAAAAAGGTTGGTGGAGTTTGTCTTACAGATCATTGTTACTTGGACGTATCATCTGACTCTCCTCTTTTTGACAAGTGCCGATATTTTGACCACTCTTCCAAATTTTTGCGATGATTCTTATTCATTCTAATCAGAGGCCGCTTTTCTTGGACCACCCTTTCAGCATTTTTCCAGTCTTCAGCCAGACCCAAGGTAACGAGAATTGCACACATCACACAGACACTTCTCCCATGACCTGTTGCGTATTCCAACATCCATCACAACATTAGGTGAAGACTAAAATTAGTAATTCATCTCTCAGTTTATAGGCTACGTCTATAATAAAATACAGCGAGAGATCGCAAGTTGATTGTACATGGAAATATAAAGTAATTAGTTAATCAATAGATGCATCATGTATACCATGAAGTCTCAAGGAGAGAATTTATGCAATATAGTTCTAGCATAGATCCTGATGTAATATAGGAAACAAGCAAGCCATTTGTCCATATTTTATCTTTTGAATAAAAGGGAAACTCTTCAACATACTTCAAGTCTAGATCCTAAAGGAAACAAGAAAGTCAATAATCCATGTTTATTTGGTTTAAATAATAAACTATATTCTTAACTAAAAAATCCAGCTAAAAAAAGTAACAAAAGAAACTGTTCTCAGTTCAACACCATTAGCCCATACCATCTTGTTTAATCTCGCACCATTCCCCTTTTCAACTTCCCCAGTAAATGGTCAACACCATTAGCCCATACCATCTTGTTTAATCTCGTACCCTTCCTCTTTTCAACTTCCCCAGTAAAGGTCAACAGAGTCGACGTTTCCTAACCAAAACTCTACTATATTCAAGAAATTCAATTGTGAAAGAATCAATCAGCATGACTCAACTCAAAGAATAGATCATGTATAAATTTTATAACTAGCTAAGTTCATGGAGAATAACTTCCAGCAGATTTTTAAATAGCATTTTCACTCAACTAGATCTTTAAATAGCCGTCTCGTACCCAAGGCCATAATGTTGTGGCATTGGATGTACGAGAGATACTAATGAATAGTCAGTTTAGATGCATAGATTTTATTATCTAAAATGCTGGGAGATCAATAGTGATGCCAAACTAAAATTTAAGCTAGATGGTTGAGATGGAGGAGCACAATGGGAGTTATGGGACTGTTATATTTCATCAGACTATTATTAGCCATCTCTGTTATGTATCAAAGGTAGGTGTAATCACCATAAACAACAATATACAAGAAAACTGCCTTATGATAGTTAGGTTACGTGCAATACAGACATATAAATGTACCGGTTTGGCAAGTGGAGTTTATCAATGTAGACAAGTTAAGAAGGGACAATTGAAGAAAACATAAATGAGTTAATAATGTTATAAGGTCTTAATAAAAACACAGTGCTCGATAGGAATGAGTGGAGACTGATGATTCATGCGCTGAATCAGGCGTAATTCTCTTCATGGTTCATGTAACCCACCCCAAATACTTGGGATAAAGACATAGTTGTTGTTGTTGTTGTATATTTATTATGCTGAGGGATAAAAATAGTTGTGATGTGGCTTTCCCTATCCGCAAAACAAATTCTCATTGTCATTGTCCAGAATAAAACATTAGTGAGCAAGCATGTATTGTTATGCATTCTAAATAGGGACCCACAAGCCTTATAGACTGTAGATTGCCGAGTTCAGCCCCCTGAAGCTGTAATCAACTTGTCAAAACTAAGACATCATGCTAGGAGTACGTGTCATTGTAGTATCTAGTATATGTTAGAAATGAATCCACTCTAATATGTTTATATGTTTGTATGAGATCATGACAAGTCTATAATATTAGGATGTGCCACACAGCATGAATCAAACAAAGTTTCACAAAGGAATTGACTAAAATTTCAGGATCAGCTCAGCCTGACATCAACCAGTTTGCTACCAGTTTCAAATCAAGACAAGGCTAGGAAATAAGGGGCTTGCGGTATTAACACAAAAGACAAATGAAAGGATTTTACCCATCAATATCATATTGTGCAACCAAGGAGCAACTTGGCTAACAAAGATCAAGATTTGCTATAGAGATGTGTGTCTCTGAATCTTATGCTTATTTTCCAATTATCTTTAAGCCGTTCCCATTGGCTGCTTAACTACGAAACAATTGCTGAGGCCTTGCAAAAGTTTTGATGAAATTATTGACTAAGCCATAATTCTGACAAAATTGACCCTCTGAACTTGGGGTTAAAATCCAATAGCCAAGAAAATTGTAACAAGACTGTCAAGCAATATGACCTCATGCAATCTTATTGGCAAACCTTTATTTATGCTTAGATTACAAATTTTCTTCTCCATTATTCTATTTCTCATACCAATGAATGGAAAAATTATGCCAATTTCATTTGACCAATTCTTTGAACCAATGTTGAAAAATAATGCGTTCTGAAACCCGTTATATTGCGTTAAGTAACCTAATGGAACCCCAATGCTACAAAACAATTAGAAATAAATCCGTGCACCGTAACAGTACATTTTTTTATGTTATTTTACGTAATATAACATAACGTTGCATTAAATTACGTTATGTTACGTTATTTATAATTATTTTTTTTAGTAATTTCTATATTGTTGTTGATTATTATTTTGATTATTACTGAATTGCTATAATTTTCTTACTTAATTAGTTGTTGGCTTGTTTGATTATTTGTGGAATTACTAACTTGTTAATTTGCGATTGTTTTCGTATTCGCTTATTGTAATTCCTCTCCGGTTGCTGAAATATCTTACTTATTTATTTTCTTGAATTTTTAACTGAACTGGAATCAATAATTACAAATAAAATAAATTGAATATTACATAATATAAATTACAACAATGATAATAACTGAAATTGAAATAAAAGATTGGAATCTTGTTTTTTTGTTTAAATGATGGTTGGAATAACAGTTGCAGACTTAGTATAATTTATAAAGATAAATATAAAAATTATTGTAAAACTTAATACAAAATTAGAATAGATTATGTATTACAAAATGGCTTTATGTTCTATATTTTTTATATTTTAAATTTATTTTTCAATTTATAAAAAATATTTTATATAGTTTTATATTTATTTTTATTATAAATAGGAAATTGCATAACTTACGTTATGTGTTACGCTATATGCGACATAAGCTAATAGAGACAAAACGTTACATTACTGTTGTCGCTATTTTAAAAATTACTTTGAACTCTTGTTTACCACTCAATACCAATATGAATTATTTGAAATATGTTTTTAGCCACCTTATAGAAAGGAAGATGTGAGAAAACCATTTATGATGGTTTGGTGATGCGCGATGTAGACTTATGGATGCACAGCCTGATGAGTGGAGCTTATCAAGAATGATGGAATGATCTAAGACAATATGAATGTAGGTGATATGAGAAGATAAGGTTGCTGAAGATTTAAATACATACAAATTTCTCGATAAGAATAAGTGGAGAAGGACCAAGCATGTGATTGATCCAGCATAATTCTCTTTTAGTTCATATAACCAACCTCAAGTACTTAGGATAAAAGGCTTAGTTGTTGTTGTTGTTGTTGTTGTATTGTGTTTCTAGCAACCCCAAAACACATATAAATCTTATGTCTCTTTCCAATAACCTTAACAATACAAGGTCATATGACCCATCCACATCAATCTAAAAGTAACACAGCTTATGCATCAATCAATTATTGTATCAGCAATATATATATATAGGGTTAATTACAGTTAGACCACATATAGTATTGGGAATGTGTCACTTAACACCCCTGAAGTTTGAAACTCTCAAAAAAAAACCCCTGGACTTACTTATTTTCACTCTCTTTTTTTACTAAAGTGTACTCTTGTCTCTCAAATTTCTATTCTACCATCGTCCCTCCTTTTAACCAGCACACTTATTAAAGGGAGAAATAATGGTAGAATAGGAATTTGAGGGATAAGAGTGCACTTTAATAAAAAAATGAGAGTGAAAATAACTAAGTCCATGGAGTTTTTTGAGAGTTTCAAACTTCAGGTGTGTTAAGTGACACATCTCCAATACTACAGGGAATCTACCTGTAATTAACCCATATATATATATATATCAAAAATTATTGTATCAACAAACATAATGCAACAGTAAGAAGTGCTTATGCAACAATCAGCTACTGTACCAACAAATGCAAGGAAGCAATAAGATGTGTTTGCTCACCAAATGCGCAATGCACGAAGATGGGCTTCTTCTGCACCCTGAGCCGACAAGCCCACTGCACGGCCCCCTCAATCTGAGGCGGCAATGGCGACCTGGTATCCCAGGTCGGCACACACAGATAATTACACTCATCAACCACATCGCTCCTCGGCAGCTCGCAGGTGCAATCGATCACCGCGGGGTTCCCCGGCGGCAAATGCTCCGGCGAGGTGGGCCACCCCCCAACAAACAGCCCCTCCGCAATCTCGCTGTACACGGGCTCCCTCCCCCGCCTCCTCACCCGCTTGAACATCACGTACAGCCTGGCGAAGACGAGGAAGGGGCCGAAGAGGATCTTGGACCAGAGGGGGAATCTGCCGGCGGAATCTTTGCCGAGGATCAAGGGGAGGTCGACGGAGGGGTGGGATGCGAACGTGACGACGTAGGCAATGAAAGAGTCGTATAAGAGTGGGATGGCGGCTATGAGGGCGGTGCCGGACTTGATCATGTAGAGAGATGCGAGGAGGAAGGCGGTGGCCATTGATCCCACCGCTTTGGAAATGCCCATTGTTGATTAGATAAGATTAGATAGCTGGAATCAGCAAGGCAAATGAGAGATTGTGAAGATAAACCCTAGTTCTTTCGAATTTGAGGAGGGATGGGAATTGAGAATTACTTACTTGGAGATTGATTTTGTTTAGGTGTTGATCAGCATCGGCATTTGGGAGCTGAAGAAGAGGAGGCAGAGGAATTGATGATGAAAGTGTAGCTCTGTTGATCTTCATCAATTTGGTCATGGAGATCTCGTTTCCTCGATTGGAGGGAGATTGTTTCTCTTGGGCGGGACACGTAGCCGTAGGCCCACATGGGATCGGGAGGGAGATGAGACGACGGTTAAGCATTCTGTGTTCCGAAGGAATTTTTCTTCTGTTTTCTAACTATTATTTTTATTTTTATTTTATTTATTTTTTTTGGGAAGAGAAATATATTTATAATGGTCGGTGTGTTGCATTCCAAAGAATTAGCCCACAGCCTAATTAATTAGGCTGGGTTCAATATAGTGGAAATGCTACAAGATTTTGTCATAATTTTACAGCAAGGTAATTAAGGAAAATGCAGTTGCACCTGCATTTTCATGTACCAATCTATTTTTCCAGCCCAATATCCTCTTAGAACTTTCTCGTCTCAGAAAAAGAAACTTCAGCTTGCCGTTTCCCTGGGCAAAGTCGATTTATTTTTTTTTACAAAACTGTTTATATACAAAAAAAAAAAATTAGTTTTTATAATGAAGGCTCTTCCTTTTCGTCATGGCTACAGAATTCATCAAATTGTTCTACTGCTGATATTTTTAATTGCACAGAAGCTACTAGCAGTGAAAGTTGCCGTTAATATGGTAGAGAGCCTGTTACTCATCTAGCCTTTCTCCAATGCCTCCTGTTAACAATGATAATCGATCTCTTTGTTGTTCATTCACCCTTTTCAAATTGCCTAATGTTAGCACATGATAATCCCATCATACAGAAACCCAGACTCAATAGATCTACAGACAGATGTTGTATTTGTAAATCTCAATCTCATCCTATAGAAAACCAAACTCAATATAACCACATACAAGGACCATGTGACATTTGTAAATGAGGAATAAGGGACTAAAAGTATTCGTACTCCCATATATGCAGCCGATGCATCAGCCCCACAAGATTCACCCAGCTGACGCTCAGGGAATCAGAGAATATAAGACATCAGACTATCTATTAAGAATCTTTTCATCCGAGTACATCCATTAACAAGGACTCCTTATCAACCATCTCAATAGATACCCTCATAAAGATGGTATATAGTCGCTACAGCATTTTCTAAATGAGAAAAGAAAGGATCGCCCTGATCATATCTAGTGCTATTACATGTTCCCCGAAAAATAAAGGATCATACAGCAATAGAATCAAAGACAAGTATGAGAACAAACATTAGATCTCAACAATGCTTGTTGAGCCATCAACTCTCTGAACACTTACATCGCTAGGTGAGCCCGCCTAACATAACACAACGGACACTTTCCATCTCCCATATCAAATCAGCTCAAGCAGCTGCCAGAATGCCCTTGTTGCATTGCAGGAGTCCAAGAATTGAGCAACAGAAATAAGAAACTACTAAACTTTCAGCCCTCTGGCACCATAAGTTGCTATCCTTTTGCTTCCTGTGTACCGAAATCTATAAAAGATATGTACGCCAAAAGGACCAATGTAACCCACTGCATGCAGTTAAAAGAAACAGAAGAGATCAGAAGAGCATAAAATTAGATCAACATTGATTCACGTTAAGATGTGTACCAGGTTTCAAGTACATGAGGAAGCCCCAAAACTTTGATTTTCTACTCCTGTGCAACCTGATTCAATGACTTATACCCAACACTACTGAACTATAAAAATCAAATGCTTATACCATCCTACTGCACAAACTTGTCCATAATACCAAGATCTAAGAGCAACCTGTATCTGAAGTGCTAGATTAAAATGGCTCATCATCAAAAAGTTGAAACGACGAGTATTGGTGAAAAAGGAGCAAACTTGACAACCTAAACATAGCATATGAATAAAGCATCTTACTTACCAGCTCACTCTTGCAACAGTCCCATTTCAGGGAGAAACCTGTCCTCCAATTGGAATGAATGATGGTGAAGAACTACAGTTCATGTGATATGTCGAGTGCTTCAGAAAAAATAGAAATAATTTGAAACAGCACAAAAACAATCAGCAATATTGGTTAATCATCAAGGAAATGGAGTGAATTTACTGAGATCGCATATACTTCCTTTGCTGGGCAATGCAAGATGCAAAAACATGTGTTCCACAAAACTGCAAGTTGGAAACGGAAACCTCTTCAACATAATAATTAAATATTAGTAAAACAGATAAAAATAACAAAGAAACAAAAAATAGATCAGGTGGCTACTCATCCAACTGAGCATTCGGGCCCAATTAGATAGGAAACCTGCTAGTCCAATTTTCTGCGTATACAAAGAATATCAGTGATGTGAACGTAACAATGATGCAAAATTTTACATTTTTTGTTCAATTGACAAAGAGATCCAGATCAGGTAATAAAATGTGCTTGGAAAACATATGTAAATAAAGGCTTTGGTTCAATTTTGCATAATTTAGTCTAGTCATTACCTTGATTTCCTTTGTTTGATTAAATACCGAACTTGCACCGCTTCTCAACTTAAATTTTTGAATCGCCAATAACAACTCAGTTACTCAGCAACCACAGAAGAACCAAAGAGTATTAGCTAAGGAAATTATTAAACATTACATCAAAACTATTCTCTAAACAAAACAAGTAACACGAATGAAATGCACCAACAACAACAAAGTCTTTAATCCCACAATTTTGGGGTTTGGTACATGAATCCTTTTTCTTCCATTCCGCTTGGTTAAGGGTCATTTCCACAGTTTAATTCACGACTTCCATGACCTTTTTAATTGTTTCTATCAATGTTGATTTAGGTCTACCTCTAGTCCTCCTAAATTCATGGACTACAGCATCATCACTTTTTCTATCCAGTGTCAATAAAGGTCTTCATTGCACATGTCCAAAGGCTCCAAACCATCTCAATCAGTTCTCTGATTTTATCCTCGATTTGAGAACTTCTAATTTCTTGAGGATGCATTCATTTTCTCCTCAATAGGAGAAACAAAATTGAAATGTAACACGAAGTAATTTTGAGCATCCTGCCACAGAAGGCATCATTACTTGATTTCTTTTTAGGGGGGAAACAAATAATGCAAAACATCATAAGCAAATGTTTCTGGCATTCATAGGGAAACTGCTAAATTCCAAGCTCTCAAATGAACTTCCAGGTCCAACTACTGACATCACCACCCAAGGAGACCAATAAATCAGCAATTGTTTCTCTCTTTAGACTGTTTTTGAAGATTTACCATATATCTGGATAGAAAAGTAATAAAGCATTGCATCCCCACGAATGCATCCAACTAAAAATAGAATATAATACTCATTCATATGACAGCATGCAGTATGTGTAACATAAACTAGTAAATACACTTAAAAATGCATTAGGGAATTACTATTTGAAGGCAATAACATACTTGGAAATTCCCAAAGTACGAAAGAAGGCAAGAAAGATAATAAGGCATCATATTTAGAACCATGGCCATTTTCTGCATCAGCAGGTACAAGATCAAGAAATCAAAATATGATGATTCCCAAATTAACTTATTTTTCAAGTCTGGAGTTTGGACCTTGGCTCGGAATAATGATAACAATATCTAGAAATACCAACAAAAAATCCTTACCAACTTGACAAAGAAAAGTACAGATTTCATGTGATTACAAATAGATGATGTATCAATAGAATTTGAAATGCACTGCTCTTGTTATAAGAATATATTTTAAAATGCAAATTTAGAACTCATATTATTGGATGTAGGAATGTAAGACCAGATACCAGTAGTCCCAAAAGAAGTATATGAGATCCTGATCTATTGATGTTTCTGTTGTACGACAGATAAGGAAGTTTCATGGAAGTATCATGAGCACACAATTGCATGTACATGTATGAGCTTCCAGTTTTTCTGTATTCTATTATCTGGAGAGCGTACAGATTGACCCTGTTGGAAGCATCTAATCTGATTGATACATACATTTTATCCAGATCTGATCTTTACAAGGATGACTGATAGCAAAGGATACTAGTCAACATTATAATCTTTCTAGTAGGAACAGAATTTACTTCACAAAAGCTAACAATAGAAAAATCTGCATCTTGATACAAAGGTATCAGATAATCTAGCAAAATCCCCCTCCAACAAAGAAAACAGCCTTGAAATTTTGAGGCAAACCCTCCAGTCTTGAATAACAATATATGCCCACAAGTGCAACTTCTCACTAGTAACATAATGATAAAAATAAAAGGTAAGTTAAAACTTACAATATCTTTGCCACTTAGGTTAACAAAATACTACAGCTTTCTAAGTTCTTAGTCCTATACATCTAAAAAAATTTCTTATTAGAAAAATATTAACTCAGCATAGAAGATTTGTCCACATTCATCTTAACAGGATATTTACATTATTAAATGTCTCTGAAAATGCAATAATATCAATACAATCCCAATCTGACTTATATTACTTTTTTTAATCACTGCCAACAGACTAAAGAAGATTAACATCAATACAACAATTTGCAAGTAACAATTATTTGCCATACTAACTATAAAACAATCAAGGATGCAAGACAGCCCATTCTTCTTTAGTTTACACAAGCATTCACTAACAGTCTTAATTGCCTTAACGTGCAATTTGACCTTTAGTTAACAAATAATAATTCTACCCTTTCGCCTCCCCGATCCAAACAGATTATTTATTCCCATCAAATGTGACGCAAAATGTCCTCGAGGCACTCAACATAACTTTTCCCTTTATCTGTACTTTGTAGACACGTTAGTAGATGAAAGGGAGGATCCATTCTTAACTAAGCATGGAATGGATTGTGCTACCACAGGCACATATAAATCGACGTGCACGAGGCCAATAAGTATAAATAAACACTACTCACGTACCAAGATTCTGAAAGTTAGACTACTATCATATAAAAAAAGATATGCAACATGTCTCTAATAGAATTTAACAAGTACAAAAGATAAATACAGTATCAACAAATATAGTATTAAAATGAAAGTCGAAAACTAAGCCACAAAAGAGCAATACATACCAAAGCCAAAAATATAAAAGTAAAAACCTAGAAAATCAAACTACTACTCGACTTACTCCATATAGTACAGGTCACTTATTGGTGGATCCTTGACCTCGTCTTCCATGCCTAAGCATGTGGGAAAGCTCAAGAACAAACCCAGTAAGTAAAACAATCAAGATAGAAACTATGTAATGCAAACTAGCAAGTGGAATATGAAAATTGCTATAAACAATATGCATATATGGAAAACAGTAAATATTAGAGTAATAGTGTCAAGTAGAAATACACAAGTATGTCAAGTCTAAGTTAACGTTTTATTTTTTAAACAAATTGGGGAAGAAATACTCGTATTTTAAAAGTACTTATGCATCTTGAAACCCGACCAAGATGCTGGCGTTTAATAAACTGTGCCACTAAACACTAAGCAGATACCAATACTGCAAATAGTAATTAGTTATTCCTTCAATATGAACTAAACAATAGATGATGGCTCTGTACCACCCGAACAACCCGTGGATGGGCCCATATTTCGACTATGCAACCTATCATAAACTTTTCACGATACTACTATAGTCTATTCTTTAATGCTTCCACAGCCCACAATTTCAAGTCATGATGCATGTGGACCAATCTGGAATATGATAAACCCGTCAAAATCACATACCTATACATGCTTATTATCAAATCAATATCCAGATAACAAGCAAGACAACACCCATGGTAAAATCAAGTTAACAAGCAAGTCAATATCCATGAAAAAATCTTATGCCTATGCGCGCACACACGCACACACACAAATAATTGCCCATATCCTTTATATTTGTTGAGAGAGGAGAGAAAGGGGGAGAGAGACTTGGTAAAATCAAGTTAACGAGTAAGTCATGAAATAAATTTTCCATAAAGAATATGTTAGTTTAGAATTTTTAAAATTTTCCAAATAGTAGCATAGAAATTCTTTAAAATTAATTTAGCATAACAATGTAGACATGAAACTTCCCTTTCTGGTGGATGCAAGCACTTTTCTTGTTTTTTTAGGAAAATGTAAAAGACTAAACTTAATAAGTACAAAACTAGTGGATCTCCAAGCAAAAAAATAAAAATAAATAAATAACAAAAGTAATACAAGCATTCATGAGTACAGCCCTCTTTCTCAAGTTTGTCATTCACCCTAATTCTTAATAAATCAGGTCTCAGTCCTTCCTCTAAATAAAAATTAAAAAAAAAATATCTTAGAGATAGTAGGATTTCTCAAAAAATGTTGTGTTTTAACTTGTTACAGGCTTGTTAAATTTCAAGTTTGAAGCCGGGTCGTTACTGGAGTTTTTAACGAGCATTACAATTTAGAAAATAAAGGTTTGAGTTCATTAGATAGTTCTCAATGTTAAAATTTTTATGGAAGTCTATAGCGCATGCGTTTGAGATAGCATGAGAAACAGCCAATATGCTCTGATGCAACTATTACTTTCACAACCCGGGCACATTAAATAAAGAACATGCCAAGCAACAATGTTAATGCTCCTAGGGCAAAACTAAGATTGTTAAACCCTTCCCCAAATGATCCCAAACGAAAAGAAGTTTGACAATAGACATCATTCATCTTGTTTTATATGTCATAAAGCATCTATGCACAAAAAAAAAAAAAAAATCATGAATTCTAAAAGTTGGTTGCCTAATTATCATGTGGTTACAAAATGAACGAAATTTTTATTGTCCAAAAACCGTTCATATTGCAACCATTTGATGCCTAGCAAACAGCCTTTAAAATATATAATTTTTTTGTGAAAAGGTGTTTGAAAACGTGTAGATCAAAAATGAATAGAATGGATCATCTAGTTTCCATGTGTATCATGCATTTTGATGGCTAGGTGTAACTTAGTTATGCATTAAGAGCATTAAAAAACTTCTCCCATATATCATGTACATAAAGTAAATAAGGGCTAGAGTGACACTCTAGATAAGTTGGCGAGAGTGTCGGCTTCAAAACATTAAATTGTTTTTTTTTTTGGGGGGGAAATCCAAACCCTTCATCTAGATCCCCATCAATAAGGCCTACATACATAAATTTCCAGGAAAATAGTGAAAATTAACTTTCTAACAAGTGTACAAAATTAACGAATTTCTTAAAGCATAACATTTTATATCCACCGATAGATGGAAAAATCAACCTCATAATGCATGAACTTTGGCATACATGAATCTAAGGGATGGAGATCAATGTGGTTAGGGTCCGACAAGAGTAAAAAGTGAGACATTAGTTTTTGCAACATCCTAACCAACTTAGCTAGGGTGTCATTGTAGCCCCTCTCTCTCTCTCTCTCTCTCAGGGGTGAGCAGAGTTCGGTTAAAACCGAAATAACTGACCGAAACCGACCTAAATAAGCAAAAACCGAACCGAACCGAAATAACTCGGTCAGTTTTCGTTTTCGAGCTTTGAAAACCGAACCAAACCAACCGAATTATTTAAAATTATTTATTATAAACAAACATGTATACATATATAAATACACATGTATACTTATATATATATATATATATATATATATATGATAATAAATTTAATACAAATTGGATAGCTTGAAGAGATATGTTTACTAAAACAATTAAAATTGTAATTTTTAAACAATTTTT
Source organism: Dracaena cambodiana (assembly GCA_036321105.1). Taxonomy (NCBI): domain Eukaryota; kingdom Viridiplantae; phylum Streptophyta; class Magnoliopsida; order Asparagales; family Asparagaceae; genus Dracaena; species Dracaena cambodiana. The sequence goes on from JAYEPQ010000019.1 coordinate 33,003,836, forward strand.
ATTCAAAATTCGGTTCTAATCGAACCGAACTGAACCGAATTAATTCGGTTCGATTTTGATTCTCATTTCTAATCGGTTCGGTTTTGCCAAAATTGGCAAAAACCGAACCGAAACCAACCGATGCTCACTCTCTCTTTCCCTATATATAATATGTATGAAATTCCGCAAGTGTTGTGCTTAAAATTTTCATTCATTTATTGTCTATCCCAAGCCAGGACAAAGGAGCTTGTTGTTGGCTTGTAACAGTCAGTGTAAGATATTGTTAGATATTATGACATGAGCAAAAGTAGAAGGCAATATGAAAAAAAAAAATATGAATGCTAAAGGTTTAAACAAAGACACATTACTCGATAGGAATAAGTGGAGAATAATCATCAATGTGATCGATCCGGCGTGATTCACTTTTTGGTTCATGTAGTCTACCTAAGTACTTGGGATAAAGCTTAGTTGTTGTTGTTGTTGTTGTTGTTGTGTGCGTGCATATAAGGGAGCTAGAATGCCGAACTCTAGCCAAGATGGATAGAGTGACTACAAAATTCTAACTGTTCCACACTTGTTTCTTCTATTGAACCCTACTATATTGATCTCTATCCCTCTAGGTACACTCATACAAAAATAGGTTATAGGGTTGATTTAGCCATTGACCAGTAAAATACAAAATATTATGTTTTTCAAAAATCTTGAATTTCATACATGATTAATAGAAGGTCAAATCTTATTATATTTTCGTGATTTTCTAGTATGAGCAAAATCTTAGACGGTGGAGATCAACATAGTAAGATTCGAGGGAAGAAAAAGGAGTGGGATGGTTAGTATTTCGCTATCATGCTAATTATAGTAACACTCTAGCTCCCATTTACTCTCTCTCTCTCTCTCTCTACATATATATCTAGGGAGAGAGACAGAATAATGTATAAAGCAATTCATTAGTATTAACACATAAAATAGGATGGTGCTATTTAAGTAATGGTTTCGGTATTCAGTACATTATTTATGAGATCATATATTTTCTTCCGGAATGTTGATCCTCACAGTGTGGTTAATGTTGTTACTATAGTTTCACTAGAGATTCATCATTGTGTGAAAATTGCACAAAAGAAATAAAAACACATATTTGTTTATCTAGTGGACTCATTTATCAGAAAAGACTCCATTTTCTTCCTCAGCAATGTCTCTACTATATTAAAAGTAGAGAATTCAGTAACTTTACTTAAAGTCAACCACTTTTGAACGTCCGAAATTGACTTTTGGCTCAATCACTTTTGTATTTATGAAATTTCCTCCACACCAGAAAATTGACAGATTAAGATGGAAACTTAACTTCCCAGGGAGCATTCTGAACAAACAAGATCTAGTATTACAATCGTCATATGTTTATGTGTGTGTGTATGGGTGCCTAAGCATGTAATTGACGAGTTTGAAAGAGATTTTCTTTCTTCTAGTATATATATGTATATATATATAGTCTGATTTTTAACATGATGATCACAAATAAGAGAAATTTCAAGTATAAAATAACACAATCAACTTAGTGTTCCAATTATTACCTGAAATGCCTGACTGACCTGGAACCCATGCTCTTTCTCCAGAACCAGCTTCAGAATCCTTCTAATCCACCACAGACTAATAGAATAATAGTTGTCTAGTGCATAGATTCTCCCAAAGATAAGACTATAACCAGAATTGAAGCATACGACTACTTCTTTCCAATTTAGGTTATATACACTTAGAGCTGCTTCTTATACGGTACAACAAGTAATATTCTGCTAAATTTAAGGCATATGTTTTCCTAGGCTTTTACAAGTTTTATATTTGGAGGTAAGAAAAACTACCATGCGCTTGCAAGCAAGTTGTTTTCACCTGCTTCAGAATGCTACGTAAAGCTGCAACTCATAAATTAGTTGGCTATACATAATGGACGAACTACATAACCATTAATCAGCAAATGGACAGTCATTCATACGACCACTACTGAGGCTGTGTTTGGATACTTGATCATTTTTAGTTATCCACAGTTTTGGAAGTTATAGAACTTTTAAGAATCTAAATATTGATTGACTGTTTAATTTGAACTATGATAAAAGTCAAAATAGGAAACACAACCATAAGCACAACAGAAAAAAAAAAAAAAAATCACGAGATTGAAATTTCTGTTCAGAAAATAGAAATTTTCACGATCATGACCTTATGAGATTTCCATATTCTCATGTCTATCCAACAGTCACCTAAAAGATATCATGAAATACATTTTTTCAAAATCCATCTACAATCTTGTATTTATGCTATGATCTGCAGAAACGGACACGGAACCCCAAGACATACAGGCACGTCTATATATATGTTTTTCTCCAAAAAAAAAACACATATTTTGCTCATCTACATTTATTGAGTTGTTACATAGGGGAAAGGCTAAAACAGTAAAATGAACAATGAAACATACAGTTCTATCAAATGGGTGGTGTAACATGCTTCATCTAGTACAAGTTTTTGAGGTGAATATAGGTACACATTTATAAGTGTCCTGCATGGATGGACACAGGTTTCATGTCCAATACGGCCGAACATGCAATTTTTTTTGGTTAGGGTAAGTGTCCTATATATTATAATATTTATGTGATATTGTTGGATATCCAAATGCAGCCTAATTTAATGAATTCACCTCCCTCTAATAGAGGGTTCCATACAAAGATGACAGCAAAGACTGTAAGTTGCAACTACTTGATCATATTTGTAACTACCACAAGTTTTACCAGTAGTAGGCATAATACCATACCTTGATGTCAAATCTTCCAAAGCAGGAGATGGCATAATAAGTTCAGGAATTCGATAATTCATCCCATAAAAGATACAAAATAATACAGAAAATGTTAGGAATAATTTCATTAACATATGATGCAATAAGAAGACCAAAAAAAAAAAGGAAAATTCACCTCTGAAAGGCGCAGCATCAAATTGATAAGCAGTAGGGGCCTGACCTAGTGGGAGAACAAAATAAGCCAAATGCATGAAAAATTATCGTTCATAGTGTGTTAGAGAGGTATTCAAATGGTACTGAAGAAACTTAATCGGTTCTTGCAAAGAGATCAATAAACTTGATGAGCGGCCTGCATGATTGTACATTTCCGTATATTTCAAGAATTAAAAAAGTAGATGTAATGTCCATAACGGCTATGTCAACCAAGTATGGTTCCTAATATCATATAAATGGAATAAACACTTAATAAAGACAGTGATTTGGTACAAGGAGGGATTCAGATGACAGAAAACAATTGGGCTCTGCCAAGAACTTTAAAAGGTATATAAAAGAATGAAATGGCCTAGTTACAAATTCTAATCTGCTTGAGGTAGATGTTTCAGGGAGTTAGTTGTATCAAGACAAAAGTACTAGCATTCTGATTTAGACTCTAGAATATGCACAGGAGGTATAATTGTCTTTGTTTAAAAATTCATATCCAATTCTGAAAGGTCATCCATGGGAATTTCTAGGCCCACTAGATCATTGTCTTGTAGTGCATCGTCGTCAACATTCAACCAGGAACCAATATCTTGCCCTTGTCCGCCCAGCCCATCAGCTACATCCAGTTCATCAATGGAGTCTATCCCTTGCAGTGGCATGCTTGTGAAAATATTATCTTCCGTCTCTTTAGACAAATCATGAGCATTGTGTATACTACCCACTTCACCTTCTGGAATCAGTTTTGTGCTACCATCATTTGCCATTTCAGAGGATTCCCTCATGGGGGATGACATATTGGTTGTTTCTGGTACTCTGCCAAGACCATTTCCAGAAGTTGATAATTGAGCTATCTTTTGCTTTGGTTTTGCTTTTGTTTTACGCTCGCCCCTGCCAGTGCTTAATGATGGACGACCGCCTTTTGGAGCAGAACTCATTGTTAAACTATCCCTATTGTGATCTTTATCCAGTTTCTTGCATTTTGCACCACTTGGTAGAGTACTATAGAGAGTTGGTGTGACTCTTGAAGCAGCACCTGTAACAACATCATCAAGTAGTACCTCCCTCTTCTTCCCTCTGTTAGAGACAGGATCATTTCTAACAAAAGCTTGCTCCGAAAAGTGAGTGAGGCCTTGATATGGATCCAATTGATTACTGTCTATCTTATGAATAGGCCCATGTCTCTCAGTCACATTTGATGACACACCAGAAGCTGCAAAATACACACCAGCGCACTTGTACAGTCAAATGAAATATAGTAAAAAGAAAAAAAAATAAAAAAGGACAGTAACATCAAATACAACACGTGTTATACAAATCAAACAAACGGATCGCAAATGGGTTCGGAAGAGAGTTATTGAAAGGGATTTAAAGTAACTAAGGATATCATGTTAGAATTCAAGCAACATACCTGATACTCGAGAATCAAGCAGACAATTACGTGATTCTACATGCATATCAGGAGCTATGCCAGAGTTGATGCCATAAGCATTGTTTTCATCACTGTTGTACACAGGTTCAGAGAATAGCACATCCCTTAAGATAGATTCACAGAAACAGCTTTGACCGGTTTCCTCATATTTCCGACATCTAGCAAGAGTTCGTTTAGCAAAGGCCATGGCAAGTTGTTTAGAAACCTTGCTAGCACCGCTCTTATGGCTCGAACCATGACTTCCACGACCCCCCTGCCAAAAAAGATACGAGCTTTCATTGAGGCATTTCAAAAGAGTACAGAAAATATGGGATATGAGCTTCCTAAGAATACAACTAATGGCCATTAAACATTATTAAGGAAAGAAAACAATTTTGCATGTTCAACTAATGAATATTAAAAGTCATAAAGGAAGCGAAGAGGGAAAGTATAATGGAAATAAAGAAAATTTATATATTTTAGCTTACCAAACTTAGACTAGTAAACTATTGAGTCAGAGAAAATGAAAGAAATGAAAATAAAAGTATAAAGAAAATCTCCAAAGTTTTATTACCAAACTGAGGGTTTTGACTCAGATTTGATGGCAAGTAAGAAAAGAACCAAAAACTCGAGTGTTTTGACACAGATTGGACAGCTATAGGGAGGAACATGGTTTTTTTTTTCCCCAAACGGGGTTTTGTTTTTTTTTGTTTTTTTCCCCTTTTGATTGTACTTCTTTCTTGTTTATATATGCGATGATAGCTTTTAACTTTGATCCATCTTCTCGTGTCCTTTTTCATCATCTCTCTGTTCTATAGTCACCAACCCTCTCCCTCCCTCTCCCTCTATCTCTCCAAAGAAAGAGAGAGAGATAGCTCACGCATTTCAAAAAATTATCAAACTAAATAACCCATTTATATGGTCATTGCACATATACATACACACAGAGAGAAAAGCGTGACTAGTGAGTCACCTTAGATAGTTATATAAGGAGTGCCCTACAAGACGACATCAAAATGGAGTAATCAAACCATTCATCACAATCTCCTTGTACTAAAATAATGGACTATAAAACATAAAGTGATCTAGACAATTCTTCTTCATTGATCAAGACACCATAGTAATTCTATGATTGAAAAGTTGTTCATTTTGGAACCACTTAATGGATGGTCAAAATATATTTGAATTGCATGATTTTTTATAGACCACCATGAAGTCATGAAGATCACATAGAAGGTTTGAATCATCCATTTTGATGTTCCTTCTAAGATTTTAAGGAGCCTTCTTAGATAACTTCCAAAGGAGAATCCTAAGCACACTTTTCCATATATATACGCACATATAAATATACATAGAGAGAGTTAACAGGAGATAGAATATCACCCTAGCCATTTGACTAGGGTGTCGACAAAATTCGAACCATCCCAAATTTTTTTCTTCCATCGAATCCTACCATGTCGATTGCTATCCCTTAGGTTTTGCTCATGCCAAAAATCATGGATCATAAGGTTTATTCAGCCAGCAAAGAGTATTACAAAATGTTCTATTTTCTAAAAGAAACTGTTAATTTTTTACATGTTTGATTGAAGGTCAAATTTTATTATACTTTCATAATTTTTGGCATGAGTGAGTCATGAAGATGGAGATCAATAGAATATGATCTAATGAGAAAAAAAAAATTGTAGGATAGAACTTTATCATCACTCCATCCATCTTGGCTACAGTAAAGCTCTAGCTCCTATTTTCTCATATATAAATAGAAAGAGATACTGATATTTATTAACCATCGTAGGATAAAAACAAGCATCTTTGGCGACTATAGCTCTACAATTATCACCTCCTCCTTTGATCCGCCACCATGGTGTTCCTCTTAACCTCCTAGACCCGCACAAACCAAATTTCATGTGGGATAGGTTTGAGTTGACCCTCGATCATGGGGTGTAATATGTTGCACATTAGGAAATTGTTAATTCCATTCCGCTTTATCGATGGATAAAGTTTGCCCAAGGTGTCTCTTTACTACAATCTGAGGAGGCACATGGCACCCCTGTGGTACAATCTCAACCCCATAATTTTGCTGACTAAGGGAGTGTTTGTTTGCATGGAATAGAAGTAGTAGAAGTAAGACTACTTCCACTACTTCAAGTGTTTGTTTGGCCAAAAAAAAAGTTGAAAGTTACTTCGTATATGCTGAGGTGGCGCCTATATGACACCTTCCTTTCAAAAAAAAATTTCTCACATTTTGGCTTGGAAGAGCTCTAGAAAGTAAAGAAACAAGCCAAAAAATAATTTTTTATTTACATGCCACTATTACCATTCAAAAGCTATACTTTTATGCATATAAAACAAATAAAATTATTTAAATATTATTTTATTTAATTAATTAAATAATAACGACATCACTTACTAATGTATTTTTTTCTTTCAAAAATTAGCAAACAAACACAAGAAGAGCTCTTTTCTTCTACTTCCATTTTGAAAGTATTTCTTAATTTATTCCCTACTTCCACCACTTCTAATAGCCAAATGCACTCTAAAAGAGCCCACATGAAGCTAATTTGCAAAAAAAAGAAAATACCCTTTCAAACACAGTTCACATGGGCCCCACACTCTAAATAAATCTCTTCTTTCTATCCTCTCTCCAACTATCAGTCACAACCAAACTCCAAATTCCTATCAGATGCCTCTCCAGTGAACTCGTGGACCATAATCCACAACTCCGACGTGATTATGGCACAAGCATTCTTTCTTCTCGTCTTCTTCCAAGTGCTACATCATCTGCAGCCACCCTCTGTTTTTCAAATATATCCTCCAACAGCCTCTTTGTCTTGATTCCCTCACATTCCTCCCCTCTTCTTAACTTACCTAGATCAACAACAGAATCATATAATTTTTATCATGAAGTGAGCTCCCATCGAAAACTAGTGGAGAAGGCAAGTTCTCCCCTTCATGCCTCCCTCTCCTTGGCAGTGTTTTAAATATCGGCCGATATACCGGTATATCGGCCGATATATCGTTAAACTTGAAGAAACGAGACGATATGGGCATTTTTTTACCGGATATCGTTTTGGACCGGTATGGGCCGATATATCGGCCACGTGGCGATATATCGGCCGGTATCGATATGTCTAATACCGGCCGGTATTTAGTATTATCGGTTATTGGGTTTTGGTTACGGTTTAAACCCAATAACCTGTTCAGACCCGACCCGTTAAGATATAAAACGGGTCGGGAGAGGGGAGAAATCCTATTTTTTCGCGAACTCTCTCTCTCTCTTTCTCTCCCGGCGATCCGAGATTCCCTCCCGCGACCAAAACCCCAACCCTAACCCCAAATTTCCCAAAATCCACCGTAAATCTCTCTCTGATTCTTTTTCTTCCACTCTCTGGCGATCTCTCTCGTTCTCTCTCCGCGATCGTCGACCGATCGAGACGAACGGCCGAACCCTAACCCTAATTTCCCATTTCCCAATCCATCTATAAATTTCTCTCGTGTTCTCTCTATCTTTCTTCTCCGCTCTCCATAGCTCTGGGGGTTTTCGAAGGGTGATCGCCGTTCGCCAGAGGAGCAGTCGCCGCCGGCCAGGTAAATTTAAATTTGTTTTCTTAATTTAAATTTGATTTAGAATTATAAATTTCTTCAATTTCTTTTATAATTGTGCTATTTAGGTTTAATTGATTGCGATTTATGTTGGATTTATTTTTTTTGGTGTAATTTGAGGGGAATTGTTAAATTGGGAGGGCTGAACAGTGAATCTGCGGGTAGGGGAGTCTACAGTGATTCCTTGAATCACTGATTCACACTGAATCAGTGATTCGGTTCACTGATTCAGTGTGAATCAGTGAACTGAATCACTGATTCAGTGTGAATCAGTGACTGAATCACTGATTCACACTGATTCAGTGATTCAGTTCACTGATTCACACTGAATCAGTGAACCGAATCACTGATTCAGTGTGAATCAGTGATTCAAGGAATGATTTTGTGTGAATTTTGAGTATTTATTATTTATATGTAACTATGTATTCACTGATTTTGTTTCATGCTAGAATCTAGATTCACTTTTCATGAGATTCCATCTACGTCAATAACTAGAGTTTAGGCAGACCTGATCAGTAGTTAAACAGAGGTTCCAAAGTTTGATTATTACTAGCAACGTAAATTCTTTTAAAGTTATAAAAGAATTTAAATGACTTAAGCTTGCAATCTCATATAGTAGCCTCAGAGAACCACCCTGCTGACATTTCACTTTCAACTTGAATGATTTCCATGTAAATATTTAATTGGAGCAATTAAAGAAGGGGTGATCTATTTCGTTAAGCTCTAGTTAATGAAATGCGGGGACCTATAGCCACAATTTACGCTATTAAATCAATGTTATTTAATCAATTATTTATAAATTAAGTGCAACAATTATTTAGCTGTTTAATCAATTAATTGTTTGTCCTTTTCACTCCACTTTTTTGAAGTCAGAAATAGTTTGAAAGATGTCCTCTTCTGGTGCTTCTAACGTCCAAGAGAAGCGAGGAGGTAAAAATCCAGCTTGGGAATGGGGGAAAAAAGTACCCAATAAGCCCAATAAAGTAGAGTGTAATTTCTGTAAGAATGAATATGGGGGAGGCATTACTCGCTTGAAGGAACATTTAGGTCATGTCAGCGGGAATGTCAGAGGCTGTCCTCTGGTCCCAGATGACGTGAAGCAGAAAGCTCTGGTAATGCTAAGTAAAACTAGAGAAGTAAAGGAAGGAAAAGCAACAGAACTTCAAAATTTGTTAAAAGAAGTTCGTGTTGGGGAAGAAGAAGATGAGGAGACAGCTCGAGAGGAGTCATCTTCTCACAAAACAACAGGTCAATCTTCCCGCAAAACAACAGGACCGATGGATCAATTTGCAATTCGATCAGTCGAGGAAGCAGTAGAAACAGCTCAAAAACAGCCTGCCGTGCCATCAGCCTCCAGATGGTCCAAACCATTGGCATGTATGGACCAAACTTACAGACTCCTAGCCCATACGAGCTAAGCGAGACTTGCCTCCAAAGAGAGGTCGAGGAGACAAATGCAACTCTTGAATCATTCAAACGGAGTTGCCGAACAAATGGCTGCACTTTAACGACTGATGCGTGGTCGGATCGGAAAGGGAGAAGTTTAATGAATATCGTTGTACATTGTCCGGCCGGTACAGCCTTCTTATTGTCTCAGGATGCATCTTCTGAGAGACACGATGGCAGTTATATCCACAAATTTGTGGAGAGGGGAATGAACGAGGTTGGCGCGGAAAATGTTGTATAGATTGTGACAGATAATGCCTCGAACAATATGGCTGCAGCAAATACATTGGCTCTGACGCATTCAAATATATTTTGGACACCTTGTGCAGCACATACAATTAATCTGATGCTTGCGGATATTGGAAAGATTAAACATATCCGAAGGGCAATTATGATGGGGAGATCAGTCTCCGTGTACATATACAGTCACACCAAATCTTTAGATATAATGAGAAAGGCGATTGGTGGAGAGCTAATAAGGCCGGGTACAACTAGGTTTGCCACGGCATTTCTCTCTTTATCATCAATCAGAGAGAAGAAAAAGGAGCTGCAACATATGTTTATATCTGATGACTGGATGGATTGCACTCTTTCCAGAACAGACGCAGGCAAGAAGGTATTTATTTTAATTAATAAACAATTTATTTTATAATTTTAAATTATATATTATTCATATTTTTTTAATACATTTTTTTATAAATGTTTAGATTGCAGAAATAATTGCTAGCAATAAATTTTGGGACAACACAAATATTGCCCTAAAAGTATTCACTCCACTAGTGAAAGTTTTGCGTAGAGTTGATGGGGACAAGGTCCCTTCAATGGGCTTTCTGTATGGTGACCTAGAGACTGCTAAAGAGGAAATAAGAGATGCTCTAGGGGGTTTAGAGAAGAAATATCTTCCAATATGGAAGATTATTGATAAGAGATGGGAAGAAAAACTTAAGGGTCCTCTGCATAGAGCTGGATATTTCTTGAACCCTCTGTATTACTATGCGAAGCAGCCTGAGATTGATGATGATGGGTCGTTCATGTCGGGCTTCGTTGCCGTGATGCACAGATTCTATCCAAATGATCATGATAGAATTGATAAGATTGCACAACAGCTCCCAATGTATCAAAATCAAAATGGATCATTTGGAATGTCTTTTGCAAGGGCAGCAGTAAAGAGAATCATTAATCCAGGTATGCATTTCAATTTAAGAAATGCAAAATTCAATCTATTTTTAATTAAACTACTAAATAACTAATAACTATTTCTAAATATTCATTGCTAGCTCAATGGTGGCAATTCTACGGGACAGATGCTCCCGAATTGAGGATTATGGCAATGAGGATTTTGAGCCTGACAACCAGTTATTCGGGTTGTGAACGGAACTGGAGCACATTTGAGATGGTATTACAATTTTAACTTTTCTAATTAAATATTTCTTTCTCCCAAATAGATATATTCTAAGTTCGTTTCATGTGATTATCTTTTATTTAGGTGCATACGAAGAAAAGAAATAGGCTAAGTTCCAAGAAATTGCATGACTTAGTTTTTGTCAAATTCAATGCAAGGCTCAAGAGCAAATTTTCAATCCCAAACAGAGATTCACTAGTAGCATACAATGAAGAGGAAAAGGTCACCGAGTGGTTCATGCCTGAGAAAAAGAATGGTGATCCTCATGAGACTAGTGATGATGAAGTCTTTCCTGGAGAACAACTGACTTTTCGACAGGTGTCAATTGCTATGGGTGCTAATCCGAAGAAGAGAAAGAGTGGAAGAGTTAAGGCATTTAAGTCGAAGAGTAGTAAAACTTCAAAGGGAAAAGCACCATCATCTTCAAAGTCTAAGCAGCGGCACGCATCAGATGATGACGATGAGGAAGAAGTTGACACATCATCATCAGATTCGTCATCAGATGATGATGAAGGCATGCCAACAAATGAACCAGTCGACTCTGAATCTAGCTAGAAAATATGTTGTAAAGACTGATATTTAAAGTTTCTAGCATGTTTCAAATAAACTCATTTAAAGGACAATGTTGTAATTTTATAAATTATATCACTTATGTATTGCAGAAACACTTTTCTTTTATCTTGAAAACTTATTTTTCTTTATTTTATGATTGTATTTCGCTCTGTCTCTGTGCATATGCGAACGTTCTAAACGATATCTGCAAATTCGTAAGTTGAATGTAAATAAGCCAATGTAAGTGCTATAAACACATTTTATGCGTTTTCTTATGTTCTATATAGCCAATTATATGATTATTCTTTAACTGGTATGACACCGATATGACACTCCGGTATTTAGGGTCATATCCCGATATCCCGCCCGGTATCCGGTAACCGGTATGCAATTTGACTGACCGGTACGAGACCGGTATCCGATATTTAAAACACTGCTCCTTGGTCCCACCTCATCCTCCAAATGCCTCACTCCTGAGCTCTCACCACCTTTCCTCTCTTCTCTCTAGTCAGAATTTGATTAAAAAATCTCATCGACAGCCATTGATTTATAATACTACATGTTGAATTTGTTAGAAATCAAGAGAGATGAAATCTATTTATGTATATGTTATAATTCTAGTCCTGTTCATATGCAATGCCTCTGTATAAAATTTTAGGCAATTTAGATTGGCAGCCTTGTGGTTTGATGGCAAGATTGAATTACTCCTCTTTTCACTTGATACTGCCATAAAACAAATATCAACATCCTGCTCCTTGACGCCAGTTTGTTGCTCTCTACTGCCATCTTGCTACTCCGTTAGAAGGATAGGATTGAAACTAAATTTAATCAAGAGTTGCTTCATCCTTAGAAAACTTACAATATTTTGCTACACAATTCAAAGAGCAAATTTCACATCCAAAGAACAATTTCGATCACAGTTTACAATGGCCTGCTAAAAATTAAATTAGATATATCCAAAAAAAAAAAAACTGTTTGCTCACAATTGTTTTCTAGAATTTAGATGATCATGCATGAGTTGTGTTTCTAACAACTAAAAAACTACTTAACTATTACAAAGAGAATGAACTAAGTTCAAAGGATCAGTTACCCTAGAATATTCCAAAGAAAAAGTTGTTGAATCCCAAACAGTTACATTGAATGGGAATCTGTCCAATAGAATCCTGACAAGAACCTATATAAATTAGTCATCATCTAAAGGTGGCAATAAGTCAGTTCTGTAGAACTAAGGAGGAAGGAGAGGATGAGGGAGATGTCATTACAGCTGGAAGTTCAAAAGTGCTGCATGTGGGTTTTTTTGGTCAGCCGAAGATACGGGGCTAAAATTGTGCCATATGGGTGCCTCCTTAGGTTGTATCTAAGAAGACATTCTAGACGCACTTTACCAATATACATATATATAAAGAGGAGCTGGGGGTGCAGGTAGGGGGATGAGGGAGTTTGACTAGGATCCTCCAGTTAGGATGCTTGATTATCATGCTATCACAAGCTCATGATCAATGGGTAAAACTTCATTAAATTATGCAAATTTTTGAATTTAGATTATTTAGATATTCTATATGAAATCTAAATGGCTGAATTTTAAATTTTGTTACTCTAATATATAATTTCAACATGATAAGGCCTAAATTTTAAATCCAACCAATAGGATCGGCATAGCAAGAATAATGGAAATGAGCTAACGCACAAAAATCACCTACATCATAGTCAATTTCCACTATCTCCAATAAATTTTTTTCATTTTTTATGGATTATGATCTAAACACCCTAGATACTCGTACACAGTTTCTGGGATTTTAGTTTTTTTTTTTAATCCTTCTATCAAGTAGACACAAAATTAAAGGTTTTCAGTAGAATACCGCATCATGTAACCACTTGATGGAAGGGTAAATGACTCCAAAATTTATGAAACTTGATTATAAAGAAGCTAAGAAGAGGAGATCATGATCAAAATAACATTTAAAACTAGTGATGGGATTACTGGTTTTTCGCTAACGCTCATGTAATAGCTTATTTACAGCAATCCCATATATAAATATATATATATATATATATATATATATATATATGAAAAGGGTACCTAAGATCCTCTACAGAGAGTTACCTATTGAGACGCCCTTAAATCTCAACATAAAGGGTCAATGTAGACAATCCAAATTATTAGTTATAATTTCCAAGCACTAGATTGGTATCTAAAAAAAAACATGTGATTTAGATATTTTTCATCGTTGATCAAGATATCTCATTTGTTTTATTGTTGAGCAAATCATTTTGAAACTACCCAATATATGATCAAAATATATCGAAAATGCATGATTCATTATATACCACTTATTTAGAACATGGAGATGTCCACATAAATCCTCCATGTTAAGATTTTGGGATGCCTCCCTAGTCAACTCCCAATGAAGACACCTTAAGAGTGAGCATATAAAAGGATGGAAATACGCCGCCAACTCATATAAGTGAACTAGTAGCCAAAAACTAATGATCACATTATTTTTTAAAGTTTTTTTTTATTATAATCTCAACCTCAATTTCTTAGATTTTAGTCTGATTTAACTTTCCATCAAGTAGACACAAAATTAACGATTTTCAATAAATATATCTTGCATCCACCTGAAGAAGGGCAAACAAACACTAAAATCTATTAAATTTGATCCAAAGTAAGATAAGGAGGGGGAGATCACGATTAAAAAAAAATAAAACTAATAGGATTACTATTTTTTTACCTCCAACTCACGTAAGTTACCTTAGCTAACAGTAAATAATTCATTATATACATACATATATAGTGTGTGTGTGTGTGTGCGTATTCTCTCAATATCTGAGCCTTAATCCCATTTGTTATTTTTACCTACAAACTATAATTTCTAAAAAATAAATAATTATTAAAAATTATATTAAAATGCAACTAATCAAATTAGAATTTAGTTGTAGTTAGAAATCCTTAATCACCTTTGGGAGAGAAATTCTTAATTGATTGGAAGTGAATAACTATTAAGATCCCTAAGTAATTAATTGATACTCCAAAAATAATAGAAATTTTCAAACTTAATAAAAAATTATAAAATTTCTTTTCAAAAAGAAAACTCATAAAGTTTGAATTAAATTATAAATAACAATTCTGAACTGATTAGAATTGACTAATTATTTGAACTTTGAAGGCCCTAGATCTATTAGAATTATCTAACTGATTAATTCTTTAAAGTCATAACTATATAAGCTTCATGGAAATCAAAGATTCTAAATCTAATTTTGGTGTGAAAAAACCAAAACCAAAATTTTTATTCAAAAAATTCGTGGAAAATTAAGTTCTCTCCTAATGTCCTTCCCAAACCTCTTAAGAATTTTACTCAGATGGATTTCCAAGGAACTCTTACTTGATTGAGAGTGATTAGATGTTAGGATAATTAATTAATTGCAAAAGTTTCCAAAAAATCATTAAAAAATTATTAGTTTATTAATTAAGAATTCACGAACACTAAACAACTTATAGTTACTAATTTAATTGGGAAACCAGAGATTTATAAAAAGATTTCAGATAGGAGTAGAAAGTAAAATAGCAGAAATTACCTGAAGCTTTTTGTAAGCCACCTCCACAAGTCTGTTCATAGCAAGCCGCTCAAAGTTCCTACAAACAGAGAGGTAAAAATAAGTTGAATAGATAAGAAGTATAGTTTGTGCAAATAGGTCCAGCGAATGGGAATTCATACCTCAGCTCACGTTCCTTCCTTTCCTGAATCACTTTCTCTAAGTTGCATAACTGACTTTTCTTCTTCCTCGCCTATTAAACAAGTAATCATAATAAATTATATTAGCACTAAAGAATGTCAAAGTCACTAGAAATGACACAGAAAACGATACTATCGAGTCCAGTTAACTAATACTAATAGCATACCAGTTCATAAAATCAAATAACAGACTCTATCGTGTGATATGTATAGTCACCTAACAAACTCCATCCCTATGATACATGAACTGCAAGGTTACATACTACCATCCACTAAAAAGTTCAGAAATAGGCATGCTAACACATAACCAGCATCACATGATTATTAGGGGGGAAAAGGCAAACTAAACAACACTAAGACTTCACCCAGATATTTGGATTTGCAAATTAAAAATGCAAAATGGAACCAACTGATCAAATTACTTAAGTTGCAAAATTCAACGGTAAAAATGCTAATAGACCCCAATAACTTTCACATTCTTGATAGAGCCACCACCCAACCCATCTAAGAAGAAGAAATAAAGAAAAAAAAAAAACAAGGAAACAAACAAACAAATACACTGTACTCTTTTTCCAAGTACTGTTCTGCAGCTCTGCCACTAACTCCGAGCACCATAGTGAGGCATGAAATGAATGGTTTCGCTCCTCTGAGATTCATCTTAAAAACTGGGAACCAGATTGAAGGATTAAGGCGACCAGAAAGATCTAAGTGGATTTAGACAGGAAGAATCTTATAACTTCAAAATGGGCTGTACAGATGAAGAAACCCATTTTGTAGATGAAGATACCAGCAGCCTTTGGGTTTAAGAGGGGAAAAAAAAAAAAAAAAAAAAACCTACAAAAGGTGACCAGAAAGATCCGAATTGATGAAGGTTGCAGGTTATGAAGAAGACACTTGAAGGAAGAAATAGGGTTCAATTTAATTAAGCAGAGTATGTTGGTAATAAAATTCAAAAAAAATAGCCAACTATGCTGAGCATCTTGCATGGGAATATTCCATTAATGGCTTATAGTGGGAGACTTAGGTACACTTACTTTTAGAGAATGAGGGGCTATCAGCAAGGTTAATTTTCCTCTTAATCACTTAGAGCGAGAAGAATTAGAACAGCATGATCTGATTAACAAAACTGCTAAAATAAGTTAACAAGAATTATTGCAAAAAAGAAAAAACCTGTTGGTAAAGCTTGATCTTGAGTTCCGAAATAGCTTTATCAATTTCATCGTCATCACCCTCAGCTAGATCAGGCTGTAGTAAAACAATTGCAGGAGATAAGGTACATAGAAGACGAAATAATCATAAATGTAGGTATAAAAAGTTAATCAGGCACAATAAGAACTTAATTACGATCTGATGAGTCTATATTTGTTTAATTCTCCAAAAAAAAATGTATTTATTTATAAACAATATTAAAAACTTGAAATAGATAAAGAAGTAATCTGCTACATAGATGTCACTTCAGCTGATCAAATACAAAAAAGATACTTCCTAAGAAAGTGCCCATAAACGTTAACATCATCAATCAAATATTAGCATATATCAGAAAGGAATATAATGCCATTGCACCTGCAAGAAATAATATTATTGGAGTATACGATGCAAAAAGGACAAAAAAAATAAATTTAAAAAAAAAACCTTGAGAGTGGTAAGAATCAGAAATTTTATGATAATTAAGATACGAGAATATTTGCAGCATTGCCTTTGCATTTGCTTCCATGCATGCTTACAACATAGTCGTGAACATGGTCTAATTGAAATCTTAACACGTGTGGGTTTCTGTCCAGTAACATAATTGACTAGTTAGTTTAAAAAAAGTTCAGATGCAGAAAATAACTCTAAATAAAATGGTGTTATTTCATACGCAGACAATCTTTGCTGTTGCCCTCAAGTCACTTGAGAATAACTTGAAGCATGTTTGTTAGGTTTGATGTGCAAATACAATTTATAATTGCAAGTGAAATTGGATGGAATTTTTTAATTTTGGAAAAAAAATTCAATTATCGATGCAAATGAGTAGTTGTAATTGAATAAATTTTGAATTTTTACACGGAAATTAGAATCCCAATTACCAGCTGCATTTGCAAATGCAATGAGACAAATAGGCCCTAAGCAAGGGTTGATAGCAGATAAGCAAAAGAGCTGAACTGAACTTACCTGGTAAGTCACTATGAATGAAAAATAATTAGTTACGCCTTGTGACAAGGGCTAGCAAAAAATTTAAGATATGTAGGCACGGACCCATCAATTAGGGGTGTAAATGGTACCCGAAAACTAAATAACCATATTTGACCCACTTGGTTATTAGCGAGTTCAGGTACAAAAGATTGTACCCGAAAGCTTCGCTTGTAGGATATGAGTATAACTTTTTTAAACCCAAAAAGACGACACTTGATAATCAACCTAAAAATAATACAACAACAACAACTAAGCCCTTTTATCCCGAATACTTGGGGCAGGCATAATCAACCTAAAAATAGTCGAATGCAAATGAACATAATATAATTGTACGCAAAATGAACATAATGTATGTCCACCTATGTCTACATAAGAACTATCTAGATTAAATTAGATAGCAATAGAAACACACACACACACATATATATCTGTGTGTGAGAAAAATAGAAATGAGCTGACAACTCACGCAAGTTATCTGAGCTGTAGTTCATGTCTATTATAATCCAATAATCTTTTATTAAAAATTCCATTTGGATTGTGATCTCAACCGTTTAGGGTTCACTCATACCTAATTTCTTAAGTTTTAGTTTTGATTTGGTTCTCCATTAAGTTGACACGTTAATGGTTTCCAATGAATAAACATTTTGTAACCACTTGATGAAAGCATAAATGAACTTCAAAATTTATGAAATTTGATCTTATTAAAGTGAAAGAGATCCTAATTCTACCAAAAATTGAAGAAAAATCATTAGATTACTATATTTTGCCGCTTACGCACGTAACTTTTCCTAAGCTAGTGGCTCACCTTCAGTAATCCCTCTATATATATATATATATATATATATATATATATATATATATATATATCCAATTTCATATGATAAATTAGAACTATCAATTATGAAAATTTATTAAATTTGCTAACTTCTACAACTATATCCAAGACCAAAACCCAACTTGAACTTTAAGGAAGAAGGGATTCCAAGCCAAACCCGAATGTGAGCTCAGTTTCGTGGCGGGTTACGATAGGATCCTACATGAATTCAATCCGGATCCAACCATTTACACCCCCAGGAGTCATACTTGGACACAGATAAAGAGTCTCAAACACGGTAATCCTCCAATATTTAGATAAGAGAGTGTGTCTATACATGTGCACATTTTAAATTATATGTATGACTAACTCAATTAGGTTATTCTTCACATATATGTAGAACCTACAATAGTAAAATAAACTATAGATTTTCTTAGTTATTGTGAAAAAAATCTTGTGAATAGTAAGTTTCAATATTTGTAGGTGTCAAGATATGAGACAAGGATGTCATGTCCGATACAGCTGGACTAGCTAATTTTTCCTACGAGAAGAAGTGTCCTACATATCATAGTAAAAAGGATTTAACAAAATCAACTTGAGTTTAGAATTTGGAGAAAATTAGTGTAAATTCCTTGTAGGGGGGAAATCTAAGGAGATCCCTAGAACAAAAAAAATTAAAACAAAAGAAAAACAATAGCAAGTATTTGGATTAAGTTTAATCAAGGGGCACCCTTTCTTGTTACTGTTGAAGACTAAAGACATAATTTTTAAAGATTTGCAAGCAACCAAAGACTCAAAATTTTTGGAAGTGGCACCAAGCATTGGAGTGTACAGCAAAAATGCTAAGAGGTTAAGCATAATATAGATTCAGAGATGACATTTCAAAAGGGATAGAATTGCACAACAATTTAATTTCTAGATATGAACTAGCACCTGAGGTTTATCTAACCACATAGTTCAATGCCTTAACTAGTATAGCATTCATATGCCTATTTCGTTACAAGGAAGATTACCTACAACAAATGTAAAGGCAACAACGAAAGCAGATATATTGATTGACCAAAACAAGACCAACCATATCATACATATCTTTAGTTATATAAAATTCTATATTTTCATTTTTAAAATTAATTATTTACAAGATATGTAAAGAAAACGTAAAAACGCAACAAAATAAAGAATATTAGAAAAATAAATAGAAAAACATGAAAATGGACCAGAGCAACGAAAAGCATAGAGAAAAAAACATGTTGGATACTTAGAGTGCCTAATCAGATAGTAGTTTAATCACCCTTAGTGGCTTCATTTGACCTTTTCTTAACAAAGTTTCATCTTCACAGTCAATGATTAGAAAATCAAATGGTTATTCGATCAATAAAGGAAGACTTATTGAGATGGAGAAAACGCAAGGCCAGAAAAACTGCTAGTGCAGATAAGAAAAAACATACCACAACATCTGGATATATGCCGAGACTGTGCAGTTCCATCAAGATCTTGTCATCCAAAGACATTTGCTCGAACTGGCGATGATATGGAGAAGTGCCAAAAAAACCTGTAACTATAGGTCCTCGCTGGTTTAATTTAACTTGCTCATATTCACAAAGAGCTCCAGTATCTGGATTATCTGGATGTACCAGACCATCATTTTCTTGCAAAATCTCATCACTAGATATGATGTTGCTTGGGCTCCTAAAGGTAGTGCTAGGAGATGCAAATCCGTTGCAAGGTGTACTATCCCTATAGCAATTTGTCTGGCTTCCCAGATCATTATCATATTTAATAAGATCCGACCCACGCTCGTTTTGCACACAGCTATTTGTACCATGGGGAGAACCATCACATGAGAACTGCAAAAAAGTATCTCCCTGTTTCATCAGATCAGTTCCTTCCTCTAAGATGAAGGCAGAGAGAAGCCGATGCGATAGTGGAATTACTCTCTCAAACCATCTCTCAGTTTCGCTTTTTCCAGGTGCAGCTTTAAAAGGTTGTGGATCATCAACTGGACGCATGGTTCCACCATATTTATTCAGCCCAACCAAATTTGTCTGAGTTTTATGTTGAGAAAAGTGAGATGGCACCGATTCATGTGGATCTTCAATCTGGACAGGAAAACAGATTTAGCAAAGCATGCTATACTATTGGCTGAAAAATCATACACAAGTCTGTGGAGACTGTCGACATTAAAGAAGCTGTCAACTATTGCATAAATATCCAAAAAACAATATACAACTAATGCAATTGGAAAAATCAAAACATCATTGAACAAAGCCCTCCAAATTCTACATCACAAAAATAACTAAAAAAACAAAGACTCAAGGAAGAAGCATGAATAAATGTATTTAAAAAAGAAAAAGAAAAATAAAGATAAAAAAAGGAGTTGATGCAGTAAGTCGAAAACTTAAGTTGTCTGTACCATTACATTGTAGTCGGTGTCAGGCATACTAGAGAAACTTCGATCAAGCTCCTCAACAAAATTTATCTGGCAACACAGTTTATTCAAAAATAGTTGAGTATTTATGATTAAAATGCTGGAAAGATAATATGGTGAAGTTTAAATCTGAGCAGCATGGAGGAAAAAGAAAAAAGAAAAAGAACTAGGCGTAGACACATGCCTGATGCTTCAGCAGGGCAAAATCCTCTGAATTGACTAAAGCAAAAATTGGTTCCATTAAGTTCCAAAAGGGACCAGAATTTTTCAAACCTGCAGGTGCAAGTAAGAAAAATGTCAAATATCTTCATCCTAGAAGGCATTAGTTTGCAGCACTAAAAAAATAAGACAAAGTAAAATGCTGACATATAGCTTTCTGGACATCTTTTGCAACTCCTAATAGTTCTTCACGATCATCATCTGATTCGCCGACGCCTACAAAAACAAAATAAATCAATGGCTTCATATAATATCACAGAAATAAAAAAACCAAACTCATTGTGAAAACTAAAATGAAATGAAAAGGATAATGTCTTGCTCTAAAGACAATACCAGCAAAGTCTAAGGAGCCACTATTTATAATCTGCACAGGGCGTGTAGAACCCTTGCGATCTGATGCCTTCTTCGAGGGAGGACGACCAACCCTACTGCACCAGAAATTATCAAATTACAATAACGTCAAATAATAGCAGCTGCTTGGATTTTTTTTTAAATCAATAGGGCACCTTTCCATCTTATCAGAAATAAGCCTCCCGCTTTTGAGTGGCTTCGCAGTTTCTAAACTTCCAGCTCCTGATTTTTCTTTGCTTAATTGTAAGCAAGCTTTCGACTGTATTGCCCCTCTTCCGCTCCGGCCTTGCCTCCGAATTCCATCTCCACTCTCTTCCCTTGGAGAAAACTTGTTCTTTTTTGTAGGCAATGCAGCTTTATGAGCTGCATCTGGTGTCCCTTCCTCAAATTCACCATTATCAATTCTTTTCTCTTTGGATTTGGTTTCAAGAGCACCAGATTCCTCGCTTTCAGATGGAGCGGCAGAAGATGGAACATTTTCAGGTTTTAATTTTAAGTGGGTATTATTTAATATGGCCCTGTTGGGTAATACCCCGCTGGACCCAATACTTGATAATCTGGCTCCAATATCAGGAGCTACAAGGCCTTCAGCCTGACCCTCGTCAAAATTTGACACCGGAGAAACTACATTTGCTCTTCTAGTGCGGGATATCTTTTCCCTACGGTTACTACTTCCCCAGTTAGACACAGGAGGCGATGAGGATCCTGTTGGTAAAGGCCGTTTACGATTGCTTGCCCCAGTCAAGGGGGGGGCTTTGCTCAAGCAAGAAGGCTGCTCCAATCCATCAATGCCTCCTATGGAACGGGGGAGAGTAGGTGTGTTAGTTACAACACCTGAACCAGTTCTTGGAGCTCTAGACACTTTTCCTTTTGTTAAGGGACTCTGGCTTCCTAATTGAGCATCATCACAAATATTCACCCTGGATAACATGTTGAGGAGGAAAAAAATCAGTCTGACAAATGATAACTAAACAAATATCAACTGAAAGTTAATATGATAAACCAAAAATAGCTTGACCTTCAGTACACCATAGGCATATAGAACTAAGTTATTTATCTATTAATTTGTGTGATTATCATAACTAGTATCAGGTAGGAGCAGTGTGTATGGACAAACAGGGCCCATTAATTTGCAACACTGCAATTAAGCATTTACGAAATCAGAGATTAGCTGGCGAGAGGACTTTTCATGCAGGCAGAGGGGAAAAATACTAATTA
This sequence comes from Dracaena cambodiana, assembly GCA_036321105.1. Lineage (NCBI taxonomy): Eukaryota > Viridiplantae > Streptophyta > Magnoliopsida > Asparagales > Asparagaceae > Dracaena > Dracaena cambodiana. The sequence continues at coordinate 33,026,136 of JAYEPQ010000019.1, forward strand.
GAAAGCAAAATATAAAGGAGCATAAAATAGCAGTGGGCAAAAAAAGAGCAATAGCCCATAGTAAGGAACTGGGAGAGATTGCAATAAGCATGGCTGATGACAATTGGACAGATGCTACAACTACCATCAATACTGCTGATGATAATGTGAGAACAGGAATACATACTTATTGCTTCCTTTAGCAGTCCGCTCCTTATCAAGCCCGGAAGAGCGTTCTCTTCTATCGTTTGAAAGAGATGCATTACCCGAGTCATTCCTTGCAATGATGCGAGAACTACCCCCACTCAGTTGAGAGGAGCCGTCCACCTTATTACTTCCAATGATTCCATTAGATGCTCCAGCCCTAGATAATTTGAGGAAAAAATTAGTATGGCAGAATCTAACAGAAAGTTGCCGCCCATAAAGACATACAAAAACAAGATGAAAGGTGAAAGTATGCATGCCTGTACACCTAAAACCAACTAAACTAACACCAGATAGGAACAAACAGTGCATTTACCTGAGAGGTTAAATTGCGCAAGGGATAAAGGGACACCGAACTGAAAAGTAACTGGTTTGTATGATAGGCACTAAGAAGAAACTAGTATCAGAAGATTGGGGAATGTATATGTGGTCCCATGTTAAGCTACACAATTTGAAACAAATCTAAATCATCAAACTACAATAATGCATGGTTACCCACTACCTAGCTAGCTAGAATTGATCCAAACTATGCCAATTGGCCCTTAAGCATGCGCATATACAACTATAGAACTCCACATGTCTTGTTCTGCCTTACTGTATTTAAATCGAGGAAAACTTTTTCCTTCAAATCTCACAAGATAGAGTATGAAAGATTTCCACTGATGTTAGCACAATCCCCCCTACCTACCTCCTAGAACCAGAAGGCTCTATGGTAAAGACCTTCATTTGAGTGTGTCAAGTGAATCTCTCCCGGTGAAATTGAATGAAGAAAAAAGGATGAACTTAATATATATATATATATATATATATATATATATATATATATATATATATATATATATATATATATATATATATATATATATATATATATATATATATATATATATATATATATATATATATCATTATGAACAAATGTGTCACATCTGCATAACATATCTCCATATGCAACAAGATGGTGGTAATGCAAAACCCGAGAATGATGAATAAAAACAACTGTGCAAGCATCTCTTTTCATCCCATCAGCCTCTTCATAAATTGCACATGTGAATAGAAAAGAGGGAGAGAAAAAAAAACTCGTCTTGTTGTCTAAGATTGACTTATTGATCATCATTTCATGAATTCCACACACAATGTTCAGCTGAAACGAAACTATCTAGTAGCCCTGCCCCTTTAAGTATTCCCGAACTCACTAACGTTGGAAGCAATATAACCTACGAGCATTCCAAAATCATCTCTTGATTTCTGGTGACGCTACTCATAAACTTATAATCTTCATGAGATATGTATGTACCTGCATCTGCCCATAATAATCTTCATAGCCATTCTATCTCATGCTCGCTTTAGTCAGTTAGGACTTTCATCAACTGCTACATGATATGTTAGGACAATCTACAGGGATAAGATTTTTTTATGGTGGCTGATTGCTTGATTCCACAACTGTGGTAACATAATAGTACAATACTCGCAATGCACCATTATTCACCTTATTCATGTTCGATAAATCTTTATATTTCAGCCTCATGAATAGAAAAAGGTAGGAAATGGATCGACACGGTGAGCAAATTGTTCCCCTAGTCACGTGATTTAAGTACATTACCTTGGGCCAACCATATCATCTACCTCATTCATAATAAACTTTGTATCTGTTAGTCTCTAGTTCAAAAACACCAAGTCATGATCAAAAATTGTATATAGGAAGTTAACTTTTGCTGATGCTAACAATAGTTTAAGGATTTCAATTAAGTGCAAATTTTAGTAAGGGTTTAGTGTCATTGGTACAATGTAGAAGCCCCATAATTCCAACTTGCTCTCACCATTGTAATTGCTCCCTTATATTTATATAGGAGGAAACAGGACACTTTGACGCAACATGCAAAAGATTTAGGCTTTGTGATGGAGAATTTGGGAAGAAATTAAGATTTTGGAGATAAATTGGAGATTTTGGACCTCACGTCCAGGCAAATTACACGTCCACTCTCACGAATCACTCATGAGAAAGATTTAGGAAGAGGCAAATCACATGCACTTAATTTTCATTAATCATCTCTCTCTCAAATAAAATTAGAATTCTACAATCTATATATATAAAAAATCCTAAAACAACGAGATAATAACAAATCTTTTAAAATCTAGCCAAATCTCTAATCTAATCCAATCAAATCCAACTAAATCCAATCTCATCTCTATCAATTCTCTTTCGCTTGGAAATATTCACCACCTAGTGAATGGCAGTAAAAAGAAAGTCCTGCAAGTCCGAATGAAAACAAACGATCGATATCTGGCAAATCTTTCCACCGAACTAAATATAAGAAAATCGAACAACTCCGTAGCCAAATGTACACTATTTGGCATTCCAATGATGGCGACAAGAATAATTGTGGAAGGTTTGGGAAAAATTTGAAATATGTCGCTTCTGCAGAAAATGAAAAATTTGTAATGGAAACTGGAGAGGTAAGAAAAATATGATCATCAGATAAGAATTCTTGCATTTCGCCATGTATCTTTGCAAGTGTGCTAGGCCTGAGTGCCTCAGTGGTTGGCTCTGACAGAAATTTTGTATCGTCAATTTCTAAAACTGTGGCAAGTTGTACGCCGAACTCGATCTCATTATCTAAAAATCTCGGAAGCAAATACATCGGTATCTAAACTCTTCTTAGGGCATTAATATTCATAATACCTAAATTCTTTGCAAGCCGAATATTTGATGGAAGGAGCCAAGTGTATGTATCCTTCACACTTTGAGCATTGTTTAAAAACAAGATACGGAGCATACCGTGCACAAAGAACCTGCAACTGATTCCAAGTTGAGCGAGATTTATAATTGCTGAGATACCAATTAGAAGTTTCTCCAGCCAACTTCAATTTAGTATAGTTGTATTCCTGCTTTAAAGTCAAAGAAAAATAACAAAACATTGCTCCAGATGGTTTTTCCAATTTTCATAACTATTAAGTTATTATAACCATGCAAATATGAGACTGCATCGTATATAACACACTCCACTTGTTTGAAATCAACATCAGTGTTGATGTATTTACCACAAAATATGAATCCCATAATAACTAACTCCAAAATTCAAAACACAAAGTTTAAAAAATACCAAATAATTGTAGTTTCTTCACTGTAGCTCCAATCTGATGCAAATCGGACTCAAAACGGTCTCAAACTCACTAAAAGAACCCTTAATGGGTCTGTTGAACTGCAAATGGATCTATTCTGCTATTGTGATCCACTGGACTAAGTTGGAGAAACGGATCGGGTCCGGTATGATCGGGTCACTTAACCAAATTGAAATGGATCTAAATCTTTCGTGCCTATGTTTCTCTTGATTGAAGTTGCCTACTTGCATCAAAGCGATCGACGGAGTTGAACTTCAGAGGGTACGGCGATGTTGGAAGGCCCGTGGCGTCGACAATGGTAGCTGGACGAGGACAAAGCAGTAAAGTCAGAATTCGGACGATGACCAATCTAATGGTCAGAGAGCTTCACATGATTGGAAAACGTTGAAGACAGAGTGTGATGGAACGGTGAGGTCGGACTGAAGTTGTGGGTTGTTGGGTTGTTGCAGCTGTTGTTGGAGTTGTTGCTGCTGTTATTGGTTGTACGCGTTGATGGGAGAGGATGTTGGTTAATGTTGTAGGGAAGAAGAAGAACGAAGGGCATTGAGGATTTGTTGGAGGAATTGACGGAGTCGATGAGGGCATCGATGTGGGGGGAAGCAGCTGAGGGTGGTGTTGCTGCTGAGGTGAGAACAGTTGGGGAAAGGGGAGGATGAGAAGTTCTAGTTATTTTTCTTTTCCTTTTTTTTCCTTCTTTCTTCTCCTCTGTCATTTCTTCTCTGTTCTCTTCTTTTTTTTCGTTTTTTTTCACTTTCTTTTTTTATCTGATTTTCCTTTTCTCACTCAATTTTTTTCTCTCTTTTTTTTTTGAATTTTTTTCTCTCAAATCTAAAATAAAATAAAAAAATAGAAGATGGAAGGATACGAAGATGAAGATGGATTAGGGCTCTGATACCAATTTGACGCATCACGGAAGAGATTTAAGGCTTGTGGTGGAGAATTGGGGAAAAAATTAGGGTTCTGAATAGGGTTTTTGGATCTCACGTCCAGACGAATCACACGTTCACTCTCTCACGAATCACTCATGGAAAAGATTTGGGAAGAGGCAAATCACATACACTCAATTTTCACTAATCATCTCTCACAAATCACTCTAATCTAATCTAATCAAATCCAACTAAGTCCAATCTCATCTCTATCACACACACACACACACCCCAAACCTCCAAACCCAAAAATTCTTCATTAACCACTTTCTCCCTTACCAATTTTTCCAAATCATTTTGACATTTGATTATCAGACCATGAATTTCACTATCTATGCCAACTTACAATTTGGGAGCTGATTATTGAAATTCTATCTCCATGTACTCCTCTTCCCTCTCATTCTCGTGTTCATTCACCTTTCCATATCAAATCCAAAGCAAAGAACAGACCCCAAGTCCTCATTTTCTACCTCTCCCCTCTTCATCATTCTCATACTTTAGTAAGAACTTAAACCCCACCTCTTTCCTCCTCTTCTTGTTTCCCCTCAAACCTTATTCCTTTCATGTTTTCTTCCTCTTGGTTCTCCCTCATTCCCATAATCCTACTCCAAACTTGACCCCAATCCACATCAAATGTTATTTCATAATTCCAAATTAACAAAGCTAATTGGATTAACCTTTTTTCCCTTTGGAAGAGGGGTGGTCAATCCATAAGTACAACTATATATGTGTGTGTCTGTGTTTATATCTATGTGTGTGTACATACATATAGAGAGAGATAGACTTGGCTTCTTCCAGAAGGATTACAAGGTCTATTCTTCTCATTCAAATCAAACTTAGCCAATTTATATGGAAGATCCAATACATTGAAATTGATATATACTATTTGAAATGCCTAAAAAAATAAATAAATAAATAAATAAATTGTTTACTCATGCATCAAGTAGGCACAAAATGAACAGTTAAAAATTGCTTTGATCTACACTTTTGGACATAAAAACTATCAATCCAAATATGTGGTCATGATCTAAATACCTAAAACTATATCACACAGAATTTTATTAAATTTTGAACATTGTACACCGTTAAACTAACCAACTCACAATGTAGAACCATCCATTTTGTACCCACTTGATGCATGGGCAAACAAAAGTTTAAAAATTGATTTTTAGTTATGCCATTTGAAAGTGTATAATTCAGCTTTAATAGAGTGGATAATGATATTGAATGTTTCACCATTAGAATCCAATGAGAAGGATTTGTCTCCAACCACTGGACTTGGTTCCTTGTGAAAGGATTTGAGTCCATATTCTTTCCATTCAAAATCAACTCTTGAACGATCTTCTGGACAATCCACACCATTCAAGTTGATCTATATTATTTGAAATGATTATAACGCAAAAATCAAAGAATTTAAGCCACAAAATAGACAGTCTAACTTGCGAGATGATTAGTTTAAATGATGTAGAATGTTTAAAATCTAATAGAAATTGGTATCCAAGCATTTACAAGTCTGAAATCGTAACTAAATTGTAGTATCGAGAATTTAAAAGTCCTAAAATGTAGATCCAATGAAAAGTAACAATTTTGGTGATCCATTTCGTGCCTACTTCATGCATCAGAAAAAAAAATTAAAATTTTTAATTTTTTTTGTTTTAAAACACCATAAATGGTATAAAATCAATTTTAACAGAGTGGAACTTAATAATGGATGTGCCATTATTGAAATCATAAAGAAAGGATATGAGCCTAAATCCTTCCAAAGAATCTCTCTCACACTCTATATACATTCTCACACTCTATATACATATATATATATATATATGTGCGTGTAAGTTCTAGGCTCTAGCACTCTCAAAAGCCTCATCATTTTATGCTTCTTCAAATATAAATATTAGTGGAGCACCGTTCTCCACTTTTGTTCTAAATTGCTTCCGTCATCTATGTAAGTAAGCAGCAAAAGTGATTGAAGTCTTGTATTAGTTAAAGATAAGAAGCTATTGTGGGGTTTTTGCGTGAGAGAGGGAGAAAGCTTAATTTAGTTAAATGTATCAAGCAAAATATCCACCAGCCACCAAAATCATATAGCAATTGGAAGTGACCAGAAGCATTAACAATGATACAATGAAAATGCACTTAATTATCAAATAGAACAAGAGATTATTTTCCACATAAAATTACCTGAAACTAAGAGCATCACCAGATCGTGGACGGGGGTCGTTACTAGGTCTTTGTTGTGTCGCCTGTTTAAGTTCTCGATCACCATCTGGAAGAGATCTGTTAACCATTGTGCCAACAGAACGTTTTCGCTTCATCTTTCTGTCCCATCCTTCCCCTCCTGCAGGCAGTCCACGCAATTTGTCATCAGTGGGCATTGGAACCCCATTGCACGTCCTCAGCATGTTTTTATCTTTGGCAATAAGGGTGCTCTTATCCTTGTCTAACATTGTGCCCTGTCTCACAGGAAGAGCATTACGCCCCTCTGGTTGAAGAGAATAAGGCAAAGAGGCCTGTTTAAGAAGATAGAGAAATTAGACATTGTATTTTATAATAAATTTGAAACATGTTGCCAGACAACCTGGTGAACAATATTTGCCCTCAACTTGTGTTTTTCATCTTTGCTATCCTGTTGCACTGCACTTATCATACTGAACTTTTTTAAAAGGATTTTTCTCTCCGAACTTTTAAATCATTTCATTAACTTCTCCTTACCGGAACAGGGTGGCTGTGCTCTACCTTTTTTCTCACGGAGGAAAAATCAAACTAGCATTTCTTGAACATTTACTTAAGTCATAAATAATGACATTCTAGGGCAACTCGTTTTTAGCTTGGTATCATTGCATAAAAATATACCAAATACATATATGAATATAGACCAAAAGTAGCTTGACATATGGCTGTGCTAGGTACACTAAGAACATTGAAAGCCAGCGTTGCAAGACAATAGAATAAATGCCATGTAAGATATACAAACCCGTACTTCCGCCATTGATGAGCGTATACGCTTATTAGAAACACCATTTTTTGTCCTTTCCTCCAGTCTCTGACCTGCAAGGTCAGATGGATTTTGGTGCATCTGGCTCCCTATCTTCAATAAAGTCGAGTTACTTGACTTCTCATTTGACTGGACTTCATTTCGTTGTCGCTTCTTGCGAAACCTCTCCAGATTCACCAAAGATTCTTCTATCAATTTTGCTCTCTCTCTGATAAAGGACAGCACATTCAGCAAATATAATTTAAATAAGCCCACTTCTAATACATCCTTCATGTGTGAAAATAGAAATAGTTTCAGGTCTGTTTTACAATGTGCATTACAAATTAAAAAGTCTTAATATCGGTGTAAACTTACTTTGCCCTGGAATTGACCTCCTCAACACCTCCTCTGAATAGCTTGAGCTCATCCCACGACACTGGAGGAAGGGCCTTCGACTGCAAGGATCCAAATGAATGGTCCTCCACAGAAATTCCAAGAACCCTCCTCAACTCTCCCGACCGAACATTCTTCAGTTCAATCGTGGGGAAAGGCTCTAGCAACATATACTGAGTAACTGAGGGGGTTTCTAATGATGTTGTTGTTGTTGCTGCTGCTGCTGCAGCTGCAGCATTCCTTGATGCCATTGGCCCTGAAACCATCACCCGATTCTCCAAACTCTCGCGAAAGCCTCCAGGCCTATCCAAATTGGAGCTAGAGTAAGCTCCTCGCTGCCCATTTGAGTACCCTGATGAGAAGCTGGTCCCGTCGACACTGCTTGAAGCCAGCTCAGCTCTCGTGCTCCCGGCCATATTAAACTGAACCAATCATAACAACTCACTTTCAAATCCCTTGAAACTCTTAAAAACTCATAGCATCATCCCCTCCCCATCGAAAGGAAACCAAATGCAGGATGAAATTGCATACCAATACCCCATAAGTTACAAACTTTTACAACACCAGTACTCAAATCAAAGGGCAACTGATAAGGAATTTTAGGAGAATTCTTCAAAGAAACAAAAGAGTCAAGGAGGCAAAACAATAGTAAAGGAAGGGAATTCAGTAGTACATTACCGAACTCCAACTCCAAATTCAAAACAACCAACCTGAAACCGAAAAAAAAAAAAAAAAACAACCAATTCTAATGATCAAACCGAAACCCTAACGAGAACTAAAATTCTAACGACGGAAACCCATCTGCCGCCCAAACCAATTAAATTCCAAACCTCCAAGCTCACCAAACAAGCACGACGACTATAGCTCAAACATCAAAAATTGCACCGATCGAAGATCCAGAAGTTGAAGAAAGGGACGGGAGGAAGAAAAACCCTAATCGAGGACCAATCAGACGCCAATCAACCAAACCCTAGTTCGTTCCGAACCCTAGGGTTTCACCATTGCTCGATTGCATTAGATCTGATCTTAATTCGATCGATTCGATGAGAGAGAGAAAGAGGGGATTGATAGAGATGGAGAGAGACCTCAGGCCGTTGTCGGAGAGATCGACGAACTTGTCTTTAAAATAAACTTAAATAAATAAAATTAAAATAAATAAGGGGGAAGAGGCGCTATATTTTTGGGGTGAAATTTTGGGCGCTGGCCAGAGAAAAAAGTGATTGGGTTTGGATTTTTTTTATTTGTTTTTGGGATTAGGGATGGAGTGAGCCAATTATTGGGGCTCAGCTACAGGGGTTGAGTCGAATGAATCTAATTGGATGACTCCAAAGTGACCCGGTACGAAATTTGGGCTCGTGTTCAATTGGATAACTAAAAAAACCATGACCTTTTTCGACAAAGTCAAAATTTGACCAGGTTTGACCATTTCGGTAGGAGGGATATTGACGGTGGGGTCAAGTATTCAACCATATGTCTAAAAGACAATAGAATGTTTGCCCAAATGATGACAATTGTGATGTCTGAAATTCTTACCAACATTAAAAATGAAAAAATAACCAAAAAAACATTAAGAAGAAAAAAAAAAACAATTGGTCAGTGAAGCTATATGATTTTTTTTATTTTTCTTTTGATAAATATCTCTATGCTTTTCTACATAATAAAACCGTGGATATAGTTAAAGACAAGATAATGTTTTTATGGATATGGATATTATTCATTAAAAAATCTAGTTGGTATTAGAAATTAGTAAAAAATTTAAAAGAAGAGATGTATACGATAATTTATTCTTCACAATTTAAAATTTTCCAATATATGAAATGTAATATGATTCTCCTAGTTAATGTTATCAAAGAAGATATTATAGCATTTTTTATATAAGAAATGAGATTTTTAATATTTGCACAAATAAAATTGTATGGTTCTTGAACTTGTCAAAAAAGTGTCCGATTCTACAAATATATGAATATTGTATAAATATTTGAAAGTTGACATACCTATACAAACATTATTTATCTGAAAACTTTATTGTAATTAATAGGGGGTGAACTTTTAATTGCATGGATTTCAAATCGTACAATAGAATATGAAACAATTAATTGAAAGTTATTAAATCGTAAAAGAATAAAAAAAAACATAACCTGAATCATAAATGGTAAATCCAGCACCAACTGGTAGCTAGTCTGGATTGGCAAATCATTAAAAAAAAGAAGGGTTTTTGCATATCTGTCTCTTAAATATTTAAAAAGTATAATTTAGTCCTCCAAATTTTTATATTTATAATTTAGTTCTATAAATCTTTTAAATTACTGCAATTTAGTCCCTCAGTCATATTTTTTGTCCGAATTTTCCCGTTATACCCTGAGTTAATTCATTTTAGCCATCTCTTTTCTCTTACTTCTCTCTTCCTCTCTCTCATCCCTCTTAGTTAATCTCTAAAGTAAAGTAATTCAGGATAATCCAATAAGAAGATGTAAGAGAGAGAGGAGGAAGTAATTCAGGAGAATTCAATAAGAAAATGGAAGAGAGAGAGAGGAGAAGAATGGAGAGCGGAACCCAATAAGAAGTGGAAGAGAGGAGTAAAAAGGAAGGGAGAACTAAAGTGAAGTAACTCAGAGGTATAACGGAAAATTCGGGAAAAAAATATGACTGAGGGACTAAATTGTAGTAATTTAAAGAATTTGGAAAACTAAATTATAAATATGAAGATTTGGACAACTAAATTTTAATTTTTAAAGATTTAAAGTGCAGATATGTAAAAATCCCTTAAAAAAACATAACTTGAGATTAACTAACATGCAGATTTTATATTCTTGTCTGCACGTACAGGACCATCCAAGCACAGGTTGGATGTAGGCACTGCCCAGCGTCAACCGATAGCCTCCGACATCTTATTTCTCAAGTGACCAAAGCCAAAGGAGGTATGAAACTTGTGTTTCACTAGACTGTAGATGAATAATTACTATCCCTACCTGGCCAGTGGCAAACTCCTTCGGGATACTGATGGGGGAGTGGGCTTGTAAAAACTGCAAGGCAAAGCTGGATAACGTATGTTGGAGGGGACATATGGTTTTAATCGAAAGATATGGTGTTTAATGGAAAGTCTCACATGTCTCTGAAATTACTTACCCTCTCAGGAAGCAGTATCGCAATTCTAACGATCCAAAGCGGTGCAGCTGGTTTCACTGTAAGATATGGCTATGATTCTTTGTCAGTTGTGAAGTAAGAGTTACGAAGATTCGGTATGTTGATAAAGCCAAACTCTTATATCCGTGGGAAGACATCATATGCACCAGTAGATAACGGTACTTGTTCTCGTTTTGGATCAAAACCAACTTTCTCAAGATCCTAACTGATTTTCGCTTAAATATTATTCTCTCCCTATGACGGGACTATATGACTATTCTACGTGAATGTCAGTTATATTCGCAGAGAACGAAACGAGGTTGTCACTATTTGGCCAAAATCGACGTAGATAAATGGCGAGTTCGAAAATTGATATAATAAATTTCCCAGTGTAGTTAACTCGTACTACTGTTGAGATGAGGGGATGACCTATTATAAATTGTAACTCCTTGTTGGGTTTTCTATTTAAAAAAAAAAAAAAACTTTGTTAGAATTAAGGAAAATTTCAAATAATACCAACGAAAAAGATTGGAAAAAGAAAATAGAAGCACCGAGAAATTGCTTTCGCGGCCCCGATGGCGGAATCGCGCATCATCAATCCGACTCAGCGGCCCCATCACGAGCGTATAAAAACCCCCTTACCTAATTCGTCGTCGTCTCTCTCCTCACTCTCAGACGAGCGACCGCATTTTCTCTCTCCTTTCGATCTCATCCCTAAAAACGATGGCCAGCTCTCTTCTCTCTTCTTCCTCCTCCTATCTAGCTCTCCCTAAATCTAGCGCTCCGAAGCTAGGGTTAGGGTTTCTCCAATCGCAACCATCTCGCCTCGAGATCGCCAAGTCCACTACGCTCTTCTATAGATCCTTGGCCGCTGATCGCTGTGGAAAGATCTGGTGAGCTCCGATCCGAGATTCTTATTTGCTTTAGGCTCGTTCTGGGGGCAATTGTGATGGAATTTGTTCGATTGATGCTGATTTGGACTTTGCACTATAACGATCATTCCTTAAGTGTGTTTCTGGTTCTTCGTTGACTTAGGGTTGACGAGGTTTATGATTATGTTCCTTAATTAAGCTTACTATTGAGCTCTGATTTGTTTGTTTTTTGTTTTTTTATTTTTAATTTTTGAAGTATGATTCGGATAGAATCTTATTCACTTGATTCTGACTTGTGCAATGATTTTGGCTACATTCTATGATCAGATGATCTTTTAAAGATCTCGATGATGAATTACAATTTATACAGTTTACTCTTTGATCTCAGTTCTTGATGTTTATCTTCTTAACTTGCAAGTAGTAAGGTTATTGTGATATTGATGGAATCTTGTTCTATGGATGTTGAGTTTGGAATAAGAACTGATGGGATGATCCTTTTGGTGGTTGACTTAGGCTATATTTGGCTCGATAGGAACTGAAAAAAGAAAAACAAATGGAAAAAGAAAGAGAAATGAAATGAAAAGGAAATAGGTGTCTCTTTGTTGATTGGTACAGAGAGAAACTAAAAAGAAAATATAAAAAAGAGAAAAATAAATTTAAAAAAATTAAAAAAATTAGAAAAAAAAACTTTGTTACAAACTCCTCCACCCTCCTACCATAATCCCTTGTGTCACATAACATTTTTTCTCATCCAATCTAGGGTGGAGGAAAGAAAAAGAAAGAGAAAATTTTGAGTCACACTTTTTCTTACTTCCTCCTACTTTCTTTTCTTTTAAATTTTCTCTCAAAACAAATAATAGAAAATGCTTTCATTCTTATTTTCTTTTCTTTTCCTTTATTTTCTCTCCAACCAAACGTAGTTTTAATGTATTTAATGGAAATATGGAAAATTAGCTTGTTTGTTGGTTCTTGTTAATAATCTGCAGCTTATTTCCAAGGGATGGAAACTATTGTTCAATATATAGATCGAATCGCCCTCTGAGTTGTTGATTCTTACTGGTTGCTCCTTTTTGTTTCTTTACAGGATATTTGGAGTTATATGATGTGGGGATTTACTTGTCAGTTTTTTTTCTTTAAAGAATAAAAGTACAGTTTCTTTGCATCTAGATTGATTTCTTGTAGATAACTTGAATTCTTGTTGAGCTATGGATGTATGGTTAGCTGGATATTTAAATACTTGTTACTTATAGGATAGTATGATCTCGTGGATCTTGATCAAGAACGCTAGTTGATAGCGAGATACTACCTTTTGTTTTTTGTTATCTAGTGGATGCTACTAACTTCAATGAACCGTTGAATTTAGGAAGAAAGTGAGGCATCATCATTACCTTTTGGTTTTTGTTAACACACACACTCCTTATGCAATTGTAATTAATTTATTCAAATTTCCTTGTGCCATTAGTTAAATTTTCTCCAAATAACAATTGAATGCACAAATATAGAGGATTGAAATGGTTGGAGTTATGAATGCACACATTTGTTTCCGTAGATTTGATGCTTGGGCATTGAGTGGTGGATATGTTATTCCCATAAAGAGTATCATGGTTGTTGGTGACATCAGATAAGATAAGATCATGCACCAAAATCAGCTTTGCATACTAATTGTCTTGCATCCTTTTTTGTGATTTTTCATTACAATATGCATTTTTTAAATTTTTTTTAGCATAAATGGTGGGTAACCCTCCGCATTCTATTAATCAGATATAATGAAACATGCTACATAGAGTACATATATATAGTCCTTCACTAGTGAGTGGACATTAAGACGACATTACAATATGCAGTTGGCTTATATATCCGAGTCTTCTAACATTGCGAAATAGTACACTAATTGCAAGAACCAACAAGAAGTTGTACTATGATGGTTTGTGTAATTTTATTGCAATTTTACATGTGTACGTTTTAGAAATTCAGTGCTTACCACACATATTTCCTCCTCACTATATACCACTGCATTAGCTAACTATTCAAGTATTGTGTGCTATATCTGTTTACTGTTTTTGTGTACTCTGGATTTCACTTTCAGAGCCACTGTAATATAAATGAACTAATTCAGTGATGGTTGCTAACTATTTCCAAATGTATGTTATATAGGAGTGGTTTTCAATCTTCTATCAATTCAGCAGAGACACTGGGGTCTTCCTCTGCAGTACGTAATAATATCTTTTAAACTTTATCAGCATGCTGTATCCGATCTGTATGCCATAATAATTTTGAATTAGATCCTAGTATTAATTCAGATTCTGCACCAATTACTTAAAAATTTGAGGTACAAAGTTACTTGTGTAGAAAAATGACATTCAAAGGTTAATAGTGGCCAATCCTAGAAATGTGTTCTTAAGGTAAGAAATCAAGGGGCAGAAAGGAATAGCCTTTGGATAGAAATATCATGAAATAAGCAGAGTTTCTTTTTCTGATTATCTCATAAATTTAGGTCCAAAGGCTAAGTGTGCCATCTCAAGTTATGGATTCCAATAACTTGTCAGCTGTATATGCTATTGCATCAACAATAGTAACAATTGTAACTTGAGTATTCCGGTTTAAAACCAACATGGCCACTGTCATCGCCAATGTTTTAATCTGTTAATACTGATGTATTACATTCCATGATGGGAGGGCTTACTCATGGGTTCAACATGAGAATTTTATTAGATATTGGCCTGATTCTTGCCTTCACATAAATTAACTAGTAAGAAAATTACAATGCTTGCTAAGTCTAGATTTTATCCATAAAGTAGATCTCTACTATTTTAAACATCATTGATACTTTTGGTGAATTGGTGCTCTTATGGTAGTAACTTATATCTGATATAGCATCACTGCTTTTGAGCCTATTTAAACTGGAAACTGATGACCAAGAATCACTTAAGCATGGTGGTGGCCTTACTTGTACGTATATTAGGTTTCTAAATTTGGAACTGAATCTGTATTGCACCTCGTTAACAGTTCAGGTACTCAATATTATCAAAAAAATTCAAATTGTAAAACATTTGAGGTTCCTCCTACCTTATTGAGCTCATCTTGTGCATGTAATCCTTTTTTATTTTTTATTTTTATTTTTTTTTGGTTATGCTAATGTTTAGAAATTTGAGTGGCCTTCACTTTATTCCAAATAATTTCCGGCAATTATCTCATATGAGGTATAACCAGTATATCGATAATGGGAAAATGATAGAACGCAGAAACTATTTGCAGCTTGTTAGACTCCAGGAGTCCAGGCTATGGAGACCAAATAGGTTACTTGTTAAGATGGGCTTCAGGGATCATCTAATAGACCTGTATTATAGAAGTATGGAATGTGGAATCTGCTCATCCCATGATAATCTTTCCTCAGAGGCAAAGATGTTTCATTAATGCCTCTAACAGAATCCTTTTTTTCCCTATACTTTTGGTAATTTTTTTTTTTTTTTGGAAAATGAATTCTTATTATTTTGATGATTTTTTGTTTTAGACTTCCGACCAAGATGTAGATGCAGTTCCAATGCCGATAGTTATGATTGATCAGGATTCAGATTCTAGCGCAACAATTGTGCAACTTAGTTTTGGCGACCGTCTTGGGGCTCTCGTTGACACGGTGAATTAATCTCTCTCTCTCTCTCTCTCTCACACACACACACACCACATGCATGCACACACGCATACGTACACTGAAATGTGTTTCGTGCATTCATGCTTTTATAATTCATGAATCTGTGTGACTCACTCCCTCTTTACGCATCCGCATGCTTGCGCACATGTGTATGTGCATGCAACATTGCAACTACTTTTACGATAAAAAAGTTTGTTCATTTACAGGCTGAAATTATTTGTTTGTTCTAATCCCATGTTGTTCACCATCATCTCCGTTATCTTGTTCTGCAGATGAAGGCACTTACAGGCCTGGGCCTTGATGTGACTAAAGGGACTGTCAATACTGATTCCTCTGTCATACAAACAAAGTTCTTTATTACAAGAATGTGTGCATCTCTACCCCATTTTATTTCATTTTTTTTCTTCCCCTTCTTTGCTTGTATCCTATTTGTTTTTCTTAAAGGTTGGAACTCATTCATATCATGGGAAGTTCCTATGATATTTGTTTTTTGTTATATGTAGTCTTCCTTGTTCTGTAGCCCTTGGCAATATATTGACATTTCTAATTAGCAAGATTACTGTTATCTATTTTCATTTGTGTAATTGAAAAACATGGACACTGTTCATGGTTTCTAGTAAAACATTATTTAGTCAGGTCAGTCATTTAGTCAAAGAGAGGAAATTCTGAATACCAATTTTACAGAAGAAGCCAACTATAGTCGAACCAAAATGCACAACTGGTGTTTCTTTTCCACATTGTTGAAAAAATGGACGCACTTAACTGCTTTCCACGGTGCACTCAATATATTCAGGTCATGCGCCATTAGTGCAGAGCAATCTGTTGTTTGGCATACTAGAGAAGTAATACTAGCTTTGCTTTGCCATCACACTTGACATGACTGTTGTACAATCATCGTGTGAAGCTTAGTTTAAGTTCATATCAGAAAAAAAAAGAAAATTTAAATAAACTTAGTAGAATTTGGTCATTGGATTTACATCTGCTTAACTCTTGCTATAGCTATTGCTTGTGAAATAAGGAATTGACTATAATTCATATAGCATATAACACGTATCTGTTTGATTGTTTACAAAGATAATGGTCACGCAACAATTTCATATTAGACTTTGGACTTTGGATATGCATGCAATTTGTAGTTGATAACTTCCTAACTTTTTCTCATGAAATTTCTTTTCAGTGTTTTATTTAAAATTTCTTTCTGTATGTTAAATATTTGGTTTTCTTTCATATTTGACATCTGAGGATAGTTGGTTGGTGCCTTTACATACGATTCCTCAACATGTTTAGGGGGCGCAAAGTTGAGGATCCTGATATGTTAGAGAGAATTCGGCTTACTATAATCAACAACCTTCTGAAGTACCATCCTGTATGACTTAAATTTGGTTTTCCCTTTCTATGAACTGTCCTTTCATTTAGTGGTTTATTTTCCTAAGATAACGAGTTTTCCATAGGAATCTAGTGAGAAACTGGCTATGGGAGAAGCTTTTGGAATAAAACCTCCTGAAAAAAAGGTAACACAATATGCTATTTTGGTACTCAAGGCTTCTGCCTAGTTATATCCATGGTATAGCAATAAAAAGCCTTGTTTCATGTATGAGTTTGGTAAATGGAGTCATTTTAGTTATTATTTGGTGGTGTCTATGATAGTTTCCTACCAGTGTTCTAAATTACCTTCTATTGATTTGACCAAGGACATTTAAGCTTGTATTATGACAAATGTATATTTCTTAAATTTGATTGTTTTGCTTTCTATCATAGTTAGGGGAGATGAATAAAATTAGGGGTATTTACTGGTTTGTCCCTCAAATCTTTATATATTATGATTAAGTCCCCCAAATCTTCATATTTAGGATTTAGTCCCCAAAATCTCCTAAGTTACTACAATTTAGTCCCCCTCCCCAAATCCCCCAAATTTTTGACCTGATATTATCATTTTACCCCCTCCTTATTCATTCTTTCTCTTCTTCCTCTCTTCTCCTCATCTCTTCCTCTTCTCTTCTCCTTTTCTTCGTTATTACTCCTCTCTTCTCCTTCTCTCTTCCTTCTCTCTTCCTCCTCTTTTCTTCATTGGGAGAAGAGAGGAGAAAGAGAGAAGGAGAAGAGATGATGAATAATAAAGAAAAGGAGAAGAGAGGAGGAAGAGAAATAATGAATAAGGAGGGGTAAAATGGTAATATCAGGTCAAAAATTTGGGAGATTTGGGGAGGGGGACTAAATTGTAGTAACTTAGGAGATTTGGGGGACTAAATCCTAAATATGAAGATTTGGGGGACTGGATCATAATATATAAAGATTTGAGGGACAAACCAGTAAATACCCCATAAAATTATATGGTAGACGATAATTCTGCTGCTCTTTATTCAATGTCATTTGTCATTTTGCATAATGTTGGTAAGTGCTGAAATAATAGCACCCCACTTGTCATCATTGTTGTTCTTTTTAATGCTTCATATTTGGGATCACATTATCAGCTATTGAAGGTATACATGGATAATATTTCCACAAATTGTCATTTATTTTCAGGTTCAACCATGTATAACCTCACCCATCGAATCTATTTTAAGAGTGGAAGCAGAAAGCATCAATAGATTGTTGACTCCCATGTGATATTCCTGTGGTAGAGAGACACAAGAAGTGAAGGGAGATGAAGAAAAATATGGTTAATGATATACCAAGATGCAACCTAATTGCCAGAATATGTTTAGTTTGCTATACTTTATTTAAGTTTTGTAATACTAATGTGGTACTATGTAGAACATCTAAAAACAGTAAACTAAGGAATTCAAATATTTAACAATGCATAGTCCATGGATGATAATTTTGCCATGTCTGAATTTGCTTGTGCAACTGACAATTTTTTTGTCCTTAGTTAGTCTTGTATAATACCCTACAGGAATGTAAACGCGAAAAGAATATACACTTTTCTTTTCCTTATTATTATTATTATTATTTGAGAATAAATAAGAATATGCAATGTAACAGCTACATTTCTTTAATTCAGCAACTAACATTAACCACTGTATTAAATTTAATTATGGACTCGGCAACTATTAGATAATACCCAACTGGCTCAACAGCTGTTTAACATGTGCACCTAGACTTGCGTGGATCTACCCTCTTTCAAAGTATTTACCAATATCACATGCCAATTTCTGTAATAGTTGTATCATATGTATCCATTACATGCCTGAACTTCAAAATGAGTTCCTTTGTTTAAAAAGATTGTAAAATTTTGTGCTTTTGCACTGCTTTCGAAGAGTAACCCTGATTTTTTGGTTCGTGCTTGACAGCTTGATCTTGACGTCGCAACTCATATTGAGGTTAAAAAGGATGGACCAAAAAGAAGGTTTGTGGCTCCTTACACTCGTAATCTTTTAACATTCTTTTAACCATCGAGCACCACAAAAACAATGACCCAAATTTGTTTGGATTTTTGCTTTAATTTTCTTTTTGAAGTTGAATTCTAAATTTGTTTTGCAAGCAATTTATAGAAGCTGGTGTTTGCATGCAGCTACATTTTAGAGTTTTATTTTGAGATGAATGAAATATTCATAATTACTCTGAGCAAAAAAACCTTGTGGATGCCTCCATCGCAATAGTTCATATGGGAGATCCTGGGAGATTTCCCTGGCTACTAACTGCTGGACAGGGGGAAGTGGTGTTTTACGAGTCCGGAAGATAAGTTGAGCGTGTAATGAGCCTAACTATGCTCTGATGCCTATAAGCTTTGTCAGGGAAATAGTGGTGTAAGATAGTGCGTCCTATACATTTCGTTGGTGCTAACAAGGAAGCTGCATGTGCTCATATGTGCAAGGTTTTCTATTATAACTCGTGAATGTGCACTTGCTGCACTGACAGTATTGATTTCTGGTCTTCTTTGGTGGAGTTTTGAGATATCATAATCTTTCATAACTCTGTTTAGATTTCATTCTATTAGAGTATATAGTATTCCACATTATAAATATTTTCATTCTCAATGAGCTTCATCCACAGACTTTTCATGTCTTAGGATTTATTTGATGCCAGATGCTTGTTAATCTGTAGTTCGTGCACTCTGCAAATTGACATCTTACTTTCCTTTCTGAGTAGATATCTACTTGCTGTAAACATCTTGCAAAATCACAACGACATTCTAATATATTTTACTTTGCAGTTTACTCTGCATAGAGACAGCTGACAGACCTGGATTGCTACTGGAGATTATCAAGATTTTGGCTGACATCAATGTGAATGTTGAATCTGCTGAGATTGACACTGAAGTATGTCTGCATTGTCATATTTTTGAAAAAGCTCAATTGCTTCCTTAAGTGTAACTTACCGATGTTTTACTAACAGGGCCTGATTGCTAAGGATAAGTTCCATGTAAGCTACAGAGGAGCTGCACTGAATGATTCTCTATCACTGGTAATCATAATAAATTTTGACTTAAATGATCATCGTTGGTTCTGTGTCCATAACTCCATATTGTATCCTATGATGTGGAGCATGTTCAAGTATCTGGATGGCAGGAGTAAATTTTTTTTGGTATTTATCTGTTGATATCACAGATATCATTCCTTGTCTCACATAAATACTTGGACATTGAAAATTTAGTTGTTTCCGAAACAGAGTACTATAATTCATAGAAACTTTACAGCAAAGATATCCAAGCAGGCTATGCCTTTTGTGGACTTGAGTTTTTTCCTTTGGTTTTTTAATGTTTAATTCAGTTTACGCCCACTTTTCTCCCCTTCTCTTTTCCTTTTTTTCAGTTTGGGGCGTGTGGGAGGGTGTTGTTTTGTGGCAAAAAGCATATAGTTGTATAACTTATTGCAGCAGGGTGCCACGGGTCATACAACAACAACAACTAAGCCTTTTATTTCAAGTATTTGGGGTAGGCTACATGAACCAAAAAAATAATCACGCCGGATCGATTACTTTATATTTCTTCTCCATTCATTTCTATCAAGTAATATCTCCTTATTTAAACCTCTAAACTCCATATCTTTGCATATCACCTCCATCCATGTTTTTTTCAGTTTTCCCTTCATTCTTTTAACTTGTCCTATATTGATAAACTCCTCTTTTCGAACTGGTGCACTTGTAGGCCTACGTTGCACATTACCGTCTGCATATAATTATAAAAAAAATCTGTTTACACTTCTGGAAGTTATAATCAGCTTTCTTATGTCTACAACATTAGCATAATCATTATAAAATTGGGGTTCTTGTCAATTGCTGTCCTGCACAAGTTACAATTTTTTTTTTGCAACTGTTTCAAGGTTAGCTTTATTTTTTATATGCAGGTTTAGTAAATAACTATCGTAAGATTAACTTTTTTATGTTTGCATGCAGGTTTTAATTAATTCTCTGCGTTACTACATTCGAAGGCCTGAAACAGATGAAGACAGCTACTGATACCGCTCTTCTACAGCAATCTAGAACCCCCGGTAATTGGTTTCTATTCACTACGTTTACTGATTGGTTGTGTATACGGCTGGAGTGCATGAGCACTGCTGCCAAATGCCACCCCAGCTCCCCTCTAGTTGAGGTCTGTACATGATCAGCCAAGTATATTGGTTTTGATTGTTGCTTATTCTTCTGTAATCTTGGATGGCAATCATTTTAACTTTCAAAACTTGCATTTGGGTTTATCAAAAAATGAATCCTTTTTTCAGAAAGGTTCTCAAAAATCTTGTTGGGAATTGAAGCAGTGTAAGACGAGAATAGCATCAATCTTGGATTCATTGCGCTTGACCTTGTTTACTGTGCTTGTCTGTCAAATGTTTAAGGGTTAATTACAGTCAGACCTTCTGTAGTATTAAGGGTGTGTAACTTAACACCTCTGGAGTTTGAAACTCTCAAAAAACCCCCTGAATTTAGTTATTTTTACTCTCTTTTTTTTTTATTAAAGTACACTCTTGTCCCTCAAATTATTATTCTACCCTCATCTCTCTCTTTAACCAGCACACTTACCTTCTCTCTTTCCTCTCTCTCTCTCCCTCTATCCCTCTCTCTCAGTCACTCACGCTTCCTGAGTGACTGAGAGAGAGGGATAGAGAGAGAGTGACGAGTGACTGAGAGAGAGGGATAGAGAGAGAGAGTGACTGAGAGAGAGGGATAGAGAGGGAGAGAGATAGTGTGTGTGTTGGTTTAAAGGAGGGATGAAGGTAGAATAGGAATTTGAGGGACAAGAGTGTACTTTAGTAAAAAAAAATAGAGTGAAAATAACTAAGTCCAGGGGTTTTTTTGAGAGTTTCAAACTTCAGGTGTGCTAAGTTACACACTTCCAATACTACAGGGGTCTAACTGTAATTAATCCAATATTTAAACTCCCTATTCATAATTTACCTGTGACTATTGAGCTAGTTTGTGATAATCTCTGCCTAAGCTATGTTAGTTATATTAATCTTCTGCTAGCTTCTTGTAACGTGGAGTGGCCTGAAGTTGGAACCTAGCCTCGAAACTGGCTGATCTTTGGAATTCTTATATGGTTAATTTTCGCTTCACTTCCTCTGATGCCTTCTGTACACAACGTCTTTCCTCTTTCGCATACTAATCCAAATTGAACCCCATGTGCCTGTTCATAGTTTCTATGGTAGGTTGCAGAGAATGCAAAGTGCCTAACGCAGCTGCAAAACAAAATGAGTATGTATCACAGGCTTCAAAATAAAAAAGATGCCAGTACACTTTACAGTAGTCATTATTCACAACCCATTTTTGATTAGTTCTCTCTCAGACTCAATCCAGAAGCATAATCCCTAACTGCTCTTCTATCCCTGGTCAAATAGCATATAGAAACGATCTCGCAGTCTCCTTGCTAAGCTGCAAGCCTTCAACTATATAAGAAGGTGAGTTTTATGTTATTGGGGTTTAGTTAGTCATAATCATATGTTGTTAGCAATATTACGTCTTAACAATGCTTTGGATTGAAGCATTTGAATGCAGCATCTTCGTGACCTTTCTTTAGCCAAATTAAGCGGACCAAAAAGAAGACAAGCTGGACCCCCTCCATACCACCTAACCCACTTCAGTCTCCCTTCTCCCTCGAGCATCCAATTCAAATTCGTTCACATGCATCTCACAACTCGCAAGAAAACAATTTCCAAAATAAGAAATTTACTCACCCGCTCTCCTAACAGTCAGCCTCTGCTCCTTTGCAACAACTGAAGCATGTGTGTATAAGCTCTCCTTTCCAACTCTTTCCTCTGCTAAAAAACAAAATCCTCAGCCATGTCTCAAACACTATCCACATTCCTCTCTCTCTCTCTCTCTCTCTCTCTCTCTCTCTGCATTCTCTCCATCTCTGACCCTGACCCAAGACTGCTGCATCCCTAACCACGGCCCAGGCCTAATCAAACTCACCAGCCTCGCCAGCTACCTATGCAAGGATCCGCTTAGAGTGACGGCTCACGACTTCCTTGAAGTGAGGAAAACCCTTCAAACCCTTGGTAAACCTAAACCCGTTCCCCTTTTAGGTTACCCATACCAGATTCAGACTCGCCCAACCCATCTTCGTGGGCCCTGCTTCCTGCTACGTCCACTTGGCTTCTCAACAAAACCCATGGATCTCTCTCTCTCTCTCTCTCTCTCTCTCTAAATTTCCATCTTAATAAATAAAATAAAGTAAATAATCTTCCGTCTTCCTCCATGGATCGACCGATTCTCAATTTCTTGATGGCCGCAAGCAGAAGGCGAAGGAAACCCTAACATCCTCCTCCCACTTCTCCATGCTCTTCATTGCCATCGCCTCCAAAGCCATAGCTTCGTCGTTATCGTTGTCGTTGTCGTCATCTCCAACGACCGCTGCCATCTCCAAGGTGCATTCTTTCCTCTCCTCCTCCAAACCCTACAGCTACTATGTAGTAGAGAAACTCCAACCCCAACCCCAATCCCAACCCGAACCCCAACACCAGCAGCTCGAATCCCCAATCTTCGCTCTCATCCAATCCAATCCCAACGCCTTCCGCCCGAATTTCAAAGCCCCCGCCATCGTCAAACACTTGATTTCAAGCCGCGCCCAATTCCTCTCAGCGTTTCATTCTATCCGCCACCGCCCCAAGATTGCCCTCCGCTTCTTCCACTGGGCCGAGCGGCAGCGGAGCTTTGACCGGTCCGAAGCTGCCTTCTCGGTGATCCTTGAGATCCTTGCAGAAGCAATCTCATGAGCTCAGCTCATAACGTCATGAAACGTGCACTGGATTTGAACTTGCACGGAATTGTTGATCTTCTGATTGCTGGGTATGTCGATTACAAGCTTAAACTTAAGCCACTTGATCTTTTGTTGCTTATGTACACCAAGGGTTCGTTGGTTGAGCAGGCGATCACGGCCTTTTATCAGATGGTCGGGCATGGGCTGCTGCCCGATGTCAAGAACTGCAATCGGATTCTTCGGGGTTTGAGAGATGGTAATAAGTGGAAGGAGGTGGAAGAGTTTTACAGGGAGATGGCAAAATTCAGGATTCAGCCGAGCATTGCTACTCATAACACGTTGCTGAATTCTCTGCGCAAGCAAGGGAAAGAGACAGAGGCAGTTAAATTTCTACGGGAGTTGGAGCATGATAAAGGAGGGTGCTTGCCTAATGATGTCACTTATAATGTGGTGATCACTGGGTTGTCAAGAAAGGGGGAGTTAGACGAGGCTGAGAGGTTGTTGGATAAGCTGAAGAGTCTGGGGAAGGCTACGGCTTATAGTTATATCCCTTTGCTTAGAGCCTTGTTCATCAGAGGGTGTGCTGATAAGGCACTGGCGTTTAAGGAGGATATGATGGATAGAGGTATCCTGCCCAGTTTTAGGACCTATAATACTGTAATTCATGGGCTGTGTACACACGGAAGGGTGGACGAGGCAAAGGAGCATTTTTTGGAGATGGAGGTGATGCATGTGGTGCAGGATGTGCTCTCATATAATTCTTTAATTTATGGGTACTGTCGGATAGGAAACTTAAGGGAGGCTCATTGCTTGTTTTCTCATTTGAGAAAGGTACACTTTGCTCCTACAAATGTAACCTTCAATATACTTATAGATGGTCACTGTAGATTTGGAAAATGGGAGGATGCTCTTAAGTTTAAGGAGGATATGATCATGTGCGGGCTTCAGCCGGATGGTCATACTTGTACTATTCTTATGCATGGTTTCTGCAAGTTGGGAGATCCTGATATGGTGACGGAATCTTTTGATGAGATGTTGGGTAGGGCTTTGCAGCCAGATTGTTGTGCCTATACTGCAAGGATAGGTGCTGAGTCGAAGCTTGGGAATTCTGGACGGGCTGTTCAGCTGTGAGAGGAAATGATATCTAGAGACATTTTTCCTAATTTGATTACTTACAATGCCCTGATTGATGGGCTATGCAAGATTCAGGATATGCGAGAAATAAATAGATTATCGGAGGCAATGGTTAAGGATGGTTATCGTCCTGATTGTGTGACCTACACTTGCATAATCCATTTCTATCTTGACAATAAGAATCTGAAAATTGCAAGAAGTTGGTTTCATCACATGGTTTCTCAGAATGTATATCCATCTGTTGTTACCTACATGGTGTTGGTTCATGCCCATGCCAATAAGGGAGAATTCAAGTGGGCAGAGTTGTTTTTTTTTAAGGATGCTGGAGGAAAATGTATTGCCAAATGAAATCACATTTAATGTTATAAACAGGCTTTGCAAACGTGAAAAAGTTGACTTGGCTTATGAGTACTTCCACCTGATGCAGGAGATAGGGTTGTCCCCAGATAAGTATACATACACTTTGCTTATCAATGGATACTGCAATTTAGGTAACAATTGGTATGAGGCATTGAGGCTGTATTGTGAGATGCAAGAGAAAGGCATTGAGCCTGATGATTGCACGCACAGTCTTCTGTTCAAGCAATATTGCGAAGACTGCAATGGTCATGTAGTGAGATACGTGGAGTGTGATGTGCTCAGCAGTTAGTTGGGTGACTTCTTGATGCTTCAATTATACATTGTCAAAAACAAACAAGTAAGCATTCATTTTCATTTTTCCATTTCATGTGGTGTCTTGCTAAATTCAGTTAGCAACTTTGCTTTATTGTCTAATAATAGGGATAACCGAAGTGAAGGAAAGCTTGGAGATGCAGTAGAGTATGCGGCTGTGCCACTTCATAAGATAATGAGATGGCTTTGCTCAAATGCTACATTCAGTATTTGGCTTGCGGTTCTCCTTTCCATGGCATGGTATGATGTCGGACAGCTATGCTGGGTCCTAATTTAATAACAGAAGCAATGAAGGAAATACATGAAGCCTAATGTTATATTCTTTTGTAATTGATCTATCAGCTAAGGAATGGTTGGCATCTTACTGCGGAAGCTTGTGCTGCGGTTGGTGGGAAATTTGGCTATAAGCTGAATAATTCTTCTCGTAGTATGTTCAGTCACATCTCCAAGATGGCAAAGGTATGCTGACATGTGAAACTTGTAACTGTATTCTGATTCATTTATTTGCATTTAATGCAAGAGAAGTAATACCATTACATGAAAAATGTTTAACCATTGAGTTGCACTAAATGAATTACTCTATTTATTTATTAATAAAAAGTTATTTAGCATATTAAAGTGAACCAGTGAGCTTGCATCCTTATAAATGCCATCGAATGACAGTAAGTTTGGTTGTCCGCATTATTAGGAGGACAATGGAATCTGGAATGGGTCAGAATTGGTAGTAGTTACATTAAAAGATTTTATATACCTTGGTAGGAAGGGAATGTAAACCTACCCTCCATCGACCAAGCAAGCCATTCAAAACACATAACTACTTATTTCACCAAAATATTACTATAAATATGGAGCGAAGAGGCTTATCAGATTACCTGCAATAAGAACATGCCCAGAATAAGATTGCATGTGGCTTTTTATGCTTTCCTTCTTTTCTTACTAACATCTAAAATTATTCTCTCCCCCCCCCCCCCAACCCTCTCCCCCTCCTCCTATTTTTATTCTCTGTAAAAGCTATTAATTTTCATTCTAGAGTTTCTATCTTTGTATTTTATCATATAGGTCTTTCAGCTGGCAATCTTTTGATGCAATTATGACATTGCATGTTAACCTATAATATTTATTACACTTTCCCTAACAAGAAATTGGCCTGTCCGGTAGTGTTCAAAACAATACCCTCGTCCACCTGCATCCAACGCTTTCAAATGCTCTATGTCCAACACTTCCAAATGTTTGATCTTTTTTTTTTTTTTTTTTTTTAAAAACCTTAAGAATATGCACTGGATGGAGCAAGGTTTTAAATATCGGCCGATATCAATATATATCGCATATTATTGGATTGATTGTAAGGTACTTAATACATGATACCATATAATATCAGTCCGATATTATTATATTTCAGATATCGCTGAGACAATATGCTCATTGTTTTTATTTTGATACCATAAATGATCTACCAGTATCAATACTAAGTATCAATACCAATTCTGATATTTTAAAGCTTGGATTAGAGTATATCATGCCACCCTTGAAAAATAATAAATATCTAATGGTTTATTGAATTTTTTTTAGCTTATCCATATGTGAATAACAACCTCAGTGTATATATTTTAGAGTTAAATACACATATGATAACAAAATGCATATATATATATATATATATATATATATATATATATATATATATATATATATATATATATATATATATATATATATATATATGGGTGTGTGTATCTGCAAATTCATGTCTAGATACTTGAGGGTTGCTATGCCTGACATCCCATGTTTATGGCGGAGAGTGACAGTCTTGTTCATATCTGCATATCATGATAGTAACTAAGGTTACACCATGGGTTGCCTTTATAAGTTGGAACATACTCGGAAATGTAAATGTTACCTGAAGTGAAATAAATCACCTATTGAAGTGTTGACTATTACAAACATATAATTTCTATTACAAGTCTCATAAGATCGATTATGGCTGATCTGTCATCTTTCCTCATCTTCTAGCCCTTTCTCTAGTCTAGATAAAATCAGAGGACGCCAATTGTGTTTTTTGGAATTATGGCAAGTGCTTCTCATCTATAATTTCCATATATGAGAGGGTTGACGTAGGTTGACAGTCGGCTGTAAGACTTTGTCAACCACTGACCTCATTTGGATGAAAAAAGATTTAGATGGTGGTGGTTTTATTGTGTTGGTGGTGATGGTTATGATGTAGATGCTTATGCTTGTTATCTGAACCCTACTACTCTACTGAATTGAATTTGCTTAACTAAATCCTTCACGCCCTCTTGGTTTTTGCATCAAGCTGACAGTTTGACATGAAATTTTGCTTGATGTTTTCTGGTGCTTTCTCAGTTATATTTGTGTGTTGAATTGTATAACTTAATACTGTGGGGTTTGGTTCCTCTTGTACTCTGCTGGCCTTTAGTGGAAGTTGTATTTCCAAAAAATTTCATTCCTCGTTGAAGTTTACTACCTTCAAAACCTTCAAACCTCTCATTGTTCTGGAGACCTTTCTCGCTCAGTAAGTTTGTATTGACACTTCCCTACATAATATGTTATAATTGTATGTTCACATTATATTCAAATTTAAAATGAACGGTGGCATCTTATAGGATTTTGTTTTAGTAGATATTAGGAGATTGAACTTATGATACAACACACATACTTATAGCATTAAAATTAATTATTATTTACTGGTAACACTTAGAATAACCAAAGGATCCGTCTGAATCCCTTGATGTCAAAGTCATTCCCTGGAAAAGAAAGCACTAGGTAATAGAAACTCGTGAATGACCATAATTATAGGTTCTCCCTTATCAGGCTACTCTTTTATCGGTAGGGTTCTTCTCCAAGTAGAAGTGCTTTTAGGATCATCTCTGTTAGACCATCTACATGCAAAAACAACTGTCCTCCTTCAAGATGCTTATGATAAGTAACCCAAGTAAGCATCTTTAAAATGTAGCGTTGTAGTTCAACTGAGATCATCCTATCTTTAGAGTCCTGCCATAGGTGAACAGAGCCTTCATAGTTGGGGAATGCATTGCTCATATTCAGGGAGTTGAACTCCCATTTTCCAAACACTACCATTGTGTCTTGAGAAATGCCTAAATAACAGCTTGTTGTTGAGCCTTCTTTTTGTACTGAAACAGTGAAAAAAATTTAATTAGTGGGGTAATAAATTTTCTGTCAGCAAATTAGTGGGGAAGTGTTAGCAATGAAGTCTGGAAGAATCTGGCACGAGTTAGGCACAAATAATGGATGTGTGAGCACTTATGTATGTCTTATGGTGGTTCTTATTTTCCATATCTACCATAAGCTAGCTTTGTGTCATGAAGTCCATAAGAAGTGCTTTTAATGCAGGCTTGAGCATCTTTGAATTCATTTTTCAAGTGAAATTGCGGCTACTTTTTAGTTTATCTTTATTATATGAGTACTTGCATTATTCATTGAACAGAGCTGTCTGATGCTGTAGCTCTTAACTGCTTTTTAACTTCTTTTATCCACTTATTATGTTATCCTAAGAGACATTAGTTTCATCCTGTAATAGCATTTATGGAGGGGAATCTTAAAGAAAGGAGATGAGTAATGATGATGAACTGTGTTATGAGAGAGCCAGAATTTCGAGGTTGAGGCCAGGCAAGCTGTCACGACACTTTGGTGATGGAGGTCACCAGGGTGACGGTTTATGGATGGATTCTGTGGCAATGGAATCCTAGTGGCATTCATGGGAACAAAAAATTTAATAAGCAGAATATCTTATGCTTATCAAATATAGCAAAGTGGGAGTGAAAAAGTTAATTAGCAGAAATCTTATGCTTATCAACTACAGAAATATCACTCTCAAAAAACTACACAAAACTTATATGCACAACGTAATAACAACCTTAAAACATAAATTTGCGCATGATGAGTATTTAATTTGGGCAAGTCAACGTTATCCAAACAACAAAAAAATTTCAACAGTATTTGTCCTTAAGGTAGTAAAAAAGTAAGAACAGAAGAATTTCTTTCTGCTGCAAAATTTATTCATTAAACCCTTGTATCCAGGTTGCACACGAATATATGGAGAGGAAAACCTCCAGAATCAAGTACCTAAAGTAAAAAGGAAAGAGTGATTGTTCAAAGAACCAAGGAGTACGTCCTCATGTTCATTAACTGTACAGATCTCCTCGTCTCCAAGCAAAAGGGACCCGACAATGATATCGGCCATGCCATCTGCAAGCAGAAACATGTGCCCTGCATCTGGCAGCTCATGGTAGTGAATCCAGGGAAGCTTATCGCTGATGTATCGTGAAAGGATGACTGGCACTATCCGGTCTTCAGTTCCATGCCACAGATGCACTGAACCTTCCCCATTCGGAAATGGGTTGTCAAGGTCCATAGGATCAAACTTCCAGCTCTCAAAACCTACCATCATGTCACGGTGGAGGGACTCATACTCCCCTTGTTGCAGTACTTGCTGCTGATTAGTACCAAAACACATAAAAGCTTTATAAGAAGACTGAAAGCTCTTGCTATGCATAAAATGGTATTTCAGAAAATTTTGGAGGCGAATTATCTTCCACACCATTAAAGTGAGTTCCCAGATTCATTTTTAGATGCAACAAATGTCAAGAATCTATCACGTTTTAATAGTTGAGGGACATTTAGCTTAAACTAATGGCTGTTTGCTATGTAAATATTTTGTAGACACGAAAGCAGTTCTCAGTGAGACAAAAAGAGTTTTCAGAATCATACCCTGTAATGTTCCCTAGCCAAAAACTTGGGTACTACCTTCAAGTCCCCAGGAGAGAAGATTTCAGGGCGGAGAGCAATAACACTTGAAACGGGAAACCATTTTTGCGTGTTCCACCAGTACGTCAACCATTGGAGATCGTGGGAAACACCGTATGCAAATTGATCTGGTAAAGGTTGCTGGAACCAGGCAGCTTTCCATACATTGGCAGGAAAACCAGGCCACCAGTAGTTGGAAGCTGGTGCAAGAAGAGCTGCACCTGCAAGTCTGTCATAGTTCGCAAAACCAACATTAGACAGAGAAATAAAGATAATGAACAGCAAGAGTGTGATTTGTTAACAGCCTCGATCAAGCTCCTTATTTTGTCTCTCGGGTAAAAACTACAGCAGCTAATGTAAATCTCACAAGTTAGCTTAATGATGTTTGATGAACAATGAATAAGTTTGAAAATAAATTCGCATAGGACCAAGAGATATTTTCTTTAGGCGATGTTCATGAGTAAATTGAAGGGTGATGGATGGCCAAAGAGCCTTGGCTCAAGCCAACATAAACAGTCCTGTCCTCCATAGGAGGACCTGTGTTTGAATACCCTTAACGACAGTATATGAGGAATTTTTGAATAAAATCTGTGGAAGCACACCAAAATGGCATACTTGCCCAATGGCTGAGAACCTATCATACAGAGGTTGTTATACCTAACTCGCAGTTTGTGAAGACATACTTATGACTTACAAAAGTTGTGTATAGAGGCTACAAGTAGTTCTCAATGTGCAATTCAATGCGATAAAAAAGGAGTTTTTTTTTGCCCCTCCCGAGTCGAGAATTTCTTTCCTCATGATCTGTCACTATGATAGTGGGGCTTCTTTTCTGCTCTGCGGACGCTATCATGCAAGCGCAGGGGTCAACGGTCATTCTCCAAAAATCTGGAGGGTGATCCCTACCTGTTCATTTAAATAAGCTTGTATATCATCACCTTGCAATTTACTTTCTTGGTCCCACATTTGTTGCCAATCTCCACTGTGAATTCTTATAACCTTGACAAGCAGTATTTTCAGATCCAAAAACAAAAAAAAGGCAGAAGTTTAAACAAAAACCTCCAACTGCAGCCTTAGCCTAATTCAGGCATATCTTTTGGTTCGAATACATATCTATAGTACTAAAATATGGTTGTAAAACTCACTTAGACGACTGTGATGCTACTGTAAAAAGACTTTTCCAGAGAGTAGTAGTGTAATTTAGGTCGTGAGGAATAAATTTCAGACAACTCCAGATAATTTCCCCGCACATTGAAAACCCAAGAACTTAGATCCGAGCCCTAATTGATCAGCAAGTTCTTCAATATCCATGGATGTGCTTTTCTCAGTTTTCTTCTTCGTATCTGGATCACTATCTCCATATCCTGCTCTGTCGAACGATGCTAGGTAGATACCCAGTTCTTCAAGTACTTGCTTAAAAAATTCACTATCGTCAGATAATTTGACCTACCTATATACAAGGCAGGTGCATAACAAGCTCAACGGAAGTATACAGAAAAGAAAACAGGAAACAGATGATACCGGAGATATAGGAATGACGTCAGGAATAGAAGCCATGAACAAAGACAATCTTATAGTTGGCCTTTTCCTTGGGAACACCGGCTTCTAAGTAGGCCAAGTGCCTTCCGTCCTCGAGCTTGATTCGAGAAGATGCAACTGCAGGACCACCTGGAGATCCACAGATCTCCAGGTGGTGGAGGTTGAATTGCCTGCTGGTATATCCATGCAGCTAAACCCACCAAAAAATATTGCTGATAGTTTTTTTAATATACCTGAAAATTAAACCGCTTTTTATTAAACCATTGTGAAGAAAATAGCTAGATAATTGTTGATACGACAGCTTTCTATGCGATAACATGTTCGCTTAAAAGAGCGAAACTCAAGTCGTGCATAATATTTAAAAGACTGTTTCTTCCACGAAAATTACTTCCAGCTGTTTCTTCTATGAAAGTTACTTAATTACTTAGAGCAATCAAAAATTAATTTCACTATCATTATCAAGTATAATTCCATCTTAATTAAAACAGGTGTTTCGTAAGTGAGTCTCAAGCTTGATTGGTATTTATCAGTCATATGCAGTGAAATTCATGTTTATTCAGAAAACCAGCTGAAACAATACTCGCAAGTCTTCTCAAGTCATAAGACTCGTAACCATGATAAGCAATGAAAAAAAAAAAAAAAAATCCTTACTTTGTGTAGAAGGCACCTGTGCCGATTTATTGCTACAAGATGAGCCAAGGAAACATCGAAAGCGCCATATAAAATAAAATGATCTTGTAAAAGGATTTCCACATAAATATATATAGTGGCTTAAAACGTGGCACATAATTTTGGAGCGATAGTAAGTTCATGTAGATATTTTGTTGTTGCAAGAGTAAAGGCAGTTAAGGTTCTAGTTATTCTTCTAACTTCCCCTTCTCTTCCATTCCACCAGGCACCTCTTGAGTTATCATGACATGAAAATAACAAAGTTGTACCCTTCCTCATTTAAGCGATAAATTCACACTGTTGGAGAAAACTATGTTCCTCATCATGAGAGGAAAAGAGACTCTAGGAATCATCCAGCATAACAATCTAAAAAATTTCTTTTCCTATAATACTTGGGAACCACTGTCAGTCAATAAAAGCCTGACATGTGCCTATTGGTTCCTTTTGATGACTTGTATTACATGTTCCTTCAAGATATTAAAAAGTATATTCAAACCCTCATTGATCCCAAAAATTTTGTGTTGGCGCTGACATCCTATGGTGGATTTCTGATAAATTGTTCTAAATCCAGCCTCCCCATCGAAGTTGTGATCATTAAGATGACTAGATGAATATATATCATCATACTGTAAAGTGAGCACGTTACCAGGGAATTTAGATAGTTTATGACATTATTTAACTTTTTCATCATAATTTAGCCTAATCATCTGTAAAATTTGCATCGATACTTTCCGTCAATACTATGTGAATCATCACATAGAAAAATCAATACTCGTAAATGCTAAGCTTGTAAACACAGATGATTATGGATGATCATCTTGTCAGGTTCAAATATACTGTTCCCCAAATTCATTGAAATTAAAATATCTTATCAAGTTGCCGTTTACCCCCCGCATAACATTTTTTTTTTTTTTCAATTTCCTAAAATATTTCACCATGCCTGATGACCTATAGGTTCTTTCTTCTGTAAGGCTAGAACCTACTACTTCTACTTGTTCCTTCTCGACCGATATAACCATTTCTTAAGGAACCCTTCTCGCTATAAATAACATACATAGATGATAGACCTTTTTCATTTCGAAATGCCTGATTGGCACCGATAGTGCAATGGCGATAAATGGAAACTATTCTAATTAAACCCATCGTAATTGTTTGCTCAAAAATTGTAGATTTCCTTCCATTGTAATTATTTGATTACAACGAAAAAATTGAGATTTACAAAAATTGGAGGAATTACAAGAACGGGAATATTAATTGATTTCCTTTTTGATGTGGGTTCGGGTGACCGTGGAGCCTCGCTGATGCACTCAGAGCTTGCTCCAAATCGCCCCCCCCAAAAGTTCTTTCTCTTGACTCAACTCCTGTCTTTTATAGACAGAGCAAGCTCAAAATTCGGCTTCAATTCTCCCTGAAAAATCGGATCATGGGATCTCCAGAACTTGACTGATCTGCGGGTAAAAAAAAAAAAAATCAACTGGGGGGTGCCCCTGTGGGTGCACACTCGCGGGGGCTCCCACCCGCGGGTGTGCTCCCGCAGGAGAATTTCTGCGGGTGCACCAGCGGGAGATTCCCGCGGGTGCCAACCCGCGGGAGTCTCTCCCGCGGGTTTTCCACCCGTTTGGGTTTTGACCCTTTTTTTTGTCTACATAACCCCCTCCAAAGTTTTCGAAGTTCTGTATTGAGTTATACTGAATTTCGAACCACTTTGGATTCTTTAATTTTGGCTATCAGATATTTTAAAGGATTTGGTAGACAGAGATAATTGTTAACATATTCTGCGGAATATGAGCGGAGATATGACGTTAACATGTTTATTCAATTAATCAATAATAAGCAGATATATGATTTTAACGTGCTCATTAGATGACAAGTAGAGGTATGATGTTAACGTACTTATTGGGTGACAAGCAGAGGTATGATGTTAACATGCTTATTTGAGGTCAAGCAGAGGTATCATGTTAACGTGCTTAATAGAATCATAACCGTTCAGTAACATCTAGTATGACGGATTAGGAAAAAACAGAGGTATCATTAAATATATCTCAGAGCTCAACCTATTTAAAGGATCTGGTCATGATAGGAATGAATTAATTAAACAGAGGTGACGGTTAACGTATTTAGCCTTGGAATTTGACTATCAGAAATAATTGTTAACTTGATAGGGAGATGATCTGGTCATGATCAGATTTTGTCTCATTTGATTTTGAATTTTGATGTCAGAGGTATGATTTTAACTTGACAAGATTTGATCTTATAGAGAAAATCGACTCGATTTTGTACTCTGATATCAGAGGTATGATTTTAACGTGACAAATATTTTAGAGACTTACTGGCTCTGTCAGAGAAAATTAATGAGGAAAGTTTTACTGTCAGAGGTGAAATCTTAACTTGACAGGGGATCAATCTGATTAGGGTTTTTAGTAAACCCCCAGTTATCAACAGATTTGATTAGCCTTTACCAACTACCATTTGAGTTAGACTAGCCATACTATTCCCCTCAGCATGGTGAGTTGTCGAGAATTTCGTTTGGGCTTAAATGCCAAACTTTTCCTCTTCCCTTTGTTTTAACAGCTAGGATAGTGATGTATCCTTATATTCAGATAAGGATACTGTTGTGACAGATTTGTCATATGATTTTTAGCAAACCCCCAGTTATCAATGGGTTTGATTTGCTTTTACCAACTACCATTTGAGTTGGACTAGCCATACTATTCTCCTCAGTATGATGAGTTGTCGAGAATTTCATTTGGGCTTAAATGCCAAACTTTTCATCTTCCCTTTACTTTAGCAGTTTTGGGCAACTCATGATTTTACCCTAGCATGATAGGTTGGCGAGAAATTTGTTCTCTTTCCGTTGCCTTAAAAGCGTTGGGCAATTCATACTTTTTACCCGCAGCATGATGGGGTTGGCGAGAAATTTATTCTCTTCCCGTTAACTTGATGGCGTTGGGTATTTCATATTTTTACCCCCAACATGATGGGGTTGGTGAGAAATTTATTCTCTTCCCGTTCCCTTGACGGCGTTGGGCATTTCATACTTTTACCCCTAGCATAATGGGGTTGGCGAGAAATTTGTTCTCTTCCCGTTCCCTTGACAGCGTTGAGCATTTCATACTTTTACCCTAAACATGATGGGGTTGGCGAGAAATTTATTCTCTTCCCGTTGCATTGACGGCGT
This sequence comes from Dracaena cambodiana, assembly GCA_036321105.1. Classification (NCBI taxonomy): domain Eukaryota; kingdom Viridiplantae; phylum Streptophyta; class Magnoliopsida; order Asparagales; family Asparagaceae; genus Dracaena; species Dracaena cambodiana. Next base: position 33,061,481 of record JAYEPQ010000019.1, read on the forward strand.
TGGGCATTTCATACTTTTACTTCCAGCATGATGGGGTTGGCGAGAAATTTATTTGGACTTACATGCCAAACTTCCCTCTATCCTTAGTCATAGAGACGTAGGATTTTTTTTTTTTTTTTTTTTTGCAGTCTAGATACACCCTCACGACCCCCTGCATTCTTGTTGCGAAAGAGACTAACCTTTTCTTTTGCAGGTTATGGGGGTCTAAATTAACCGCCATGAGCTCATCTTTGGAATAGTTGTGAGGCCAAGTGGTACTTTTAGACCACCCACATTAAATATGTCCGAGTTAGCTCTACCTCCTTTTTTGTTTAGTTTTGAGCTGAACTGCTCCACCGTCAATCAACGCTTGAATTTTGTCTTTTAAAATAAAACAATTCTTTGTAGGGTGGCCTACAATCCGGTGGTACAGATACTAATTCGGATCGTTAGTCTTCCTGACCTCTTCAGGCCTCTTCCTCTCCGGCAACTTGAGCATTTTGCGCTTGCTGAGCAGATTGAACATAATAGCAGTATGCTCATCCTTAAACAAATACTGCTTTTGAAGTCTGGGTGACTTTGCTGTGTTGCTTAAAATTGGCCATGCTTTCTGTTTCGGTGTGTTTTCTACCGCCATTGCCATTATGTCTTTCCCTTTGGAAATGGAAAAATGGAATGGAGGTTCATTTGCACTGCTTCCGATTGCGGACTGCTGCTTTTCGAGGTTTCGAAGTATATCTTCGGCCTGCTCACCCTGCTTAAGCAGATCTTTCCATAATTTGGTTTCGACTGAGCCCATCTTATCTAGAACGTCGGTCAATAAATTGTGTCTGCAAGTTTCCACAAGAGTGTCCTGCGTCATGCCAGGTGGACATCGAATAGAAAGTTCTCAAAACTGCTCGATATAAGATTTAACCGTTTCGTCTTCCTCTTGTTTTACTGCTAATAAGGATAGTATAGAGATTTCAGTATCATCTTCAAAGAATCGGGCTAAGAACTCACGTTCCACATCAGCCCATAATTTAATTGTTCCCCGGGGTAACTGCATGAACCAGGTAAATATGGGTCCCCATAAAGTGCTCACAAATATCTTAGTCAGAGTTGGATCATTCTCTATGAGGTGTCCTGTTTGCGAAAGAAAATAGAAGATGTGCTGTTGCGGCGAACCTTTACCGTCGAATGACTGAAGGTTCAATGGTTTATATTTTGCAGGATAAGATACGGTTTCCCATTCTATGGGATATGGACGTACTACCCCCATCTCTTGCAGTTTTTTGCGATGAAGAAGACCTTGTAGTTGGTTCTCCATCTACTCTATTTTCTCTACGTGAGGGTTAATGATAACCTTCACTTTCTCTCCCTCTCTTGAATGAGGAGATATTTCTTCTTTCTCGTCCTCGCTGTCTTCATTTATTTGGACAAGTCGTTTTTCTTCATGCCGATCAGAAATGGACGACGAGAATTGGCTCTTTCTAGTTTGAGTTAACAACTCAATTAAAAGTTGTTTCATTTCTTCTATTGTCTCCTCTTGCTGTTCGAGACGTTTTTCTTGTCTCTCAAGCCTTCCAGAGCCTTCTTCTAAATGCACGCCTTCTAACTCGATAGAAACTCTTTTTAACCCTGGAGTAATTTCATTATCTGAAGGGTTGTTTCCGACCATCTTTTTACCTTTATTAACCATATGCGATGAGGCAGCATGCAGATCAATTTCAGAGCACACCTTTTTTACCGTTCGTATTTTTTTGGGTTTGGTGATCCGCTCAAAAACTGACTGTTTTGAGTTGCATTTGCAGCTTGATAGAACAGTTGAGATTAACTGTTCGTATTGACAGTGAGGAATATTTTGTGAGGAGTTCTTCTTCTAATTGAGACTCTCTTAAATCTTGAGTTATCTTTTCATCTCTATTTGCATCTTGACGCCTCTTGCGTCGCAAATTTGGTTCATAATACTGGAGAGTTTGCAATATTTCAGGGCTAGGTTCTTTTCCAATATTAGATTGTTCTCCAACCTTTCTGTGGATTCTTCTGGAGTGCACACTGGCCTGAGTAGTTGTGTGGGCTTCGCACGCCTCTGATAGAGATAAGAAAACACTTGGTGTGTGTTGCGTGCTCACCACAGGCGTGCTCGAAGAGACATTAGAGTTGTATCCATTAAGCGTAACCCATCGTTACTTTCGCGAAGTGTAATCTACGGGGTGCCACCCGCGGTTGCATCGCGGGATGCAACCCGTGGTTGCAACTGCGGGTTTGCACCCGCGGGGTGCAACCTGCGGGTTTGCACCTGCGGTTGCAACCCGGGGTTGCACCCGTGGGTTTGCACCCGCGGGTTTGCACCTGCGGTTGCAAGCCACGGGTTGGCACCCACGGTTGTAAGCCGCAGGTTGGCACCCGTGGGTTGCTTCCGTGGGATACAACCCGTGGTTACATCCACAGGTTTGCTTCGAAATTTTTCACTGTCCTGGAGTTTTCTGCAACTTTTTCTGTATGGTTGAGGCGTGCTCGTTGAGTTTTACGCCTTAGATTTCTTTTTTGGGAGCGGGTTAGGGTCTGATTTGACTTTTGGCTTGACTTTGAAACAGGCGATAACGCCGTGTACTTGACATACGATGACATCCTGTCAGTTTTAACGGGCGATGACGCCTTATAGATATTGAACGGCGATAATGCCTTTTCAGTTTTGGTGGGCGATGACGCCTCACCTTGTTTAATCGTCACCCCGCGATGACGCCTGGGCTCTGAATCCGATGATTACAGGAACTTCTCGTATTTTTGCTGGTCAACCTCCATGACCAGCGTCTCTACCATTGAGCTGATCCGCACCTGGTCGGACTGCGCCACCAAATTCTCTATGGTGAAAAGAAAGAATCCCACTGTGGTCGCCAGTTCTTATTTGCTCAAAAATTGTATATTTCCTTCTATCGTAAAATTATTTGATTACAACGTGAAAATTGAGATTTACAAAAATTTGAGGAATTAAAAGAAACAGAATATTAATTGATTCTCTTTTTTGATGTGGGTTCGGATGGCGGTGGAGCCTCTCTGATGCACTCCGTTGACCGTCTGACTAGAAAGGGGATGACTCTGCTCTGCTCTTCAATTTCACGAGCTCGCTCTAAATCGTCCCCCTAAAAGTCCTCTGGACTCAACTCCTATCTTTTATAAACCGAGGAAGCTCAAAATCCGGCTCTAATTTTTCCTGAAAAATTGGATCACGTGATCTTCGGAAATGGACCGATCTGCAGGTAAAAAAAAAAATACCAAAAAAAAAAAAATCAATTGGGGGTGCCCCCGCGGGTGCGCCCGCGGGATGGCACCACCGGAAGTTTCACGTGGGTGCGCACCCGTGGGGGCTCCCGCGGGATGGCACCCGCGGGAGTTCCCGCGGTTGCTCCCGCAGGAGGATTCCCGCGGGTGCCAACCCGCGGGAGTCTCTCCCGCGGGTTTTCCACCCGTTTGGGTTTCGATCGGTTTTTTTTTTTTTTTGGTGTCTACAGTAATGATGAAGACAATGATGCGAAGATACCTCATCAACAGTATAGGATGGGCACATTACCGCAATTTCATACTAGTTCATGAAATTACTTGCTACATTCAATCATTTTCTGTCAAAATACCATCTTAAACCAACACCAAATTTGTCACAAACAGAAAACAATTCTTGTTAGTATTTACTAAAAATCGTTCTATCAGATTCACTGGAATAAAGTAAGTAGACAAATTAAACCATAGAATTTGGATGAAACAACTAAAACCCCTTAATTTAATTGACAGATTATGCTTAATTTACAATGTGGCTGGGAAAAAAAAAACTGAGCTTTCTCCCAAAAAGATCTTAAGAAAACAGAAATCAAACAAAACCCCTTTTTTTTAGTTAATCCTAAAGCACATCATAAAGAATCAAGGCACAAATAAAATAAAAAATTAGAGTGAGCCCAGGTGATGAAAATAATACCAAAATATGAGGCTTTTGTGGGGGGACTGCTTTCTGGTGTGACCGTGTGAGACCTCGCCGATGCCGCTGAGATTTTTGCGCTGGCGACTGCCATTGCTCCAAGATCTCCCTCTCCCTCTCCCTCTCTCTCTCTCTCTCTCTCTCTGTCTCTCCTTACAATATTAATAATTACAGGAGAGGAGAGATTTATTAAAAGGAGAGAGTACGTATCTTAACAATTAGAAACAAATATTTCATTTTAACTTCCAAATGGTGGTGGAATACTATTAACCTCCAAATATATGGGCCTAGCAAAGGGACCTGACAATGCTAATTCCAAGAATTTCTCACTATTTCATTTTTGGAAGGTAGTATTTCCTATCAAGCGGATCTTTCGCCCAATTGTCTCTTATAAACTACTACGTAGAGTTAATAATATAACATTTTAGAACGATTGACCCATCCAAATATGGCCGGCTTATATGGGGAATTTCTAGATGGGCACAGCTTTTTTCCTAGTGAGCCCACTTAAATCTTTTCTTTATTTACTATTTTGCCATTAAAATTCTTGGTCAAAACTGTCCCTCTTCACCTCCTTTTTCATCCATCCGGAACTGTTAGCCCTGATGGATTGGCCTGATTCGGACTGATTAGTCTGGATCAGGCCAATCTATCCGGACTAACAGTCCCGGATGAATCTGATTAGGGAGAGGGAGAGGGAGGGGGAGGGGGGAGGGGAGGGAGCCGATGCCGTTGGGGAGATTCTAGAAATTTCCGTTTTCTCTCAAAGATAGAGAGAGAGTGAAATTGAGAAGAAGAAGATGAAGAAGAAGAAAAAGAAGAAGAAGAAGAAGACGATGAAGAAGAAGAAAAGAAGAAGACGAAGAAGACGATGAAGAAGAAGAAAAGAAGAAGACGACGAAGAAGACGATGAAGAAGAAGAAGAAGAAGAAGAAGAAGATGAAGAAGAAGAAGAAGCAGCAGCAGAAATCAGAGAGAGAGAGAGAGGAGGGTACGTTAGGAATTTTGGTGTGTTCAATAGGAAAACCCTCTTTTTAAAAGAGAGGATGTGCTCACTAGGAAAAGTGGGCTCACTAGGAGAAAAGCTCTGCCCATCTAGAAATGCCCCTTATATGTGACTATATCACTAAACTAGTATCGTATTTTATTCCCATTTCAAGACTGCATCTATCCAGATAATTATAAAGACAGGCACTAAATATGTAAGGGCACACCTAACCAAACGCACATTTGGGATGTGCGTTTATAATATCCCATAATTCAGTAGGCTGGGCTTGCTCCCCGGCTTCTCAGCCCAGCCAGGCTACATTATTATATATAGCCCAAAGTTTCTAATAGGATAGGTGCAGCCCAACTATAATTGGTTGGTCTAAACTTTAAAGCCCGCAACGCACAAGCCCAGATCTGGATTTGGTTTTCTGGGCAACTCATTCCCACTTTTCATATCTTATAGGTTAGAGAATCATTTAATGTGGATTTCATTTTCAATTATTCCTTCTATAACTCTCTCTCTCTCTCTCTGTGTGTCTATATATATATATATATATATATATATATATATATTAATGAATTGATTACGAACTGCTTAATAATTTATCACCAAATCTCTGCAATTATTTCCAATTAAAAGCTAGTTAAGTTGTTATTATTGAGTGATCATTGCAAATTGCATCTAAGCATATAGAATATTGGATATTGGATAGGGATGGGAAAGATCCTCAGTATTATATTTGATAAGATAAATAAAAGATGCGTGATGGTTGCAAAGATATGAAGCCACTTTCTATTAAGGGAAAGATGCACAACCTCATGATGATTATTCTATATCTAAACGTGAAAAAAAATAAAAAAAATAACAGAGATTAAATTTGATTGGAATAAATCTTTGACCTTGCCTGATTTATGCTACTTTTCCTGACAAAATAGAGACCTGCAGTGTGCGATGACTCGGTTCCTTAACCTGCAAAAAAGACTTAAAAATTAAATTATTTATTTCGAAAAGCAAATGAATGAAGATCTTTAATGCGCTGTCATCTTTAATCTATCTAGCTATGTTCAGTAGGGGATGATGTATATTTGGAGGAGAGCCGGGGGTTACTGTTCGGCCCCAAAACGTTTATGATTGCTGCCATAAGCTAGCATATATATATATATATATAGAGAGAGAGAGAGAGAGAGAGAGAGGGAGAGAGAATTATTTGAATTTTTAATAATATTTTACACTCTTGCCATGTTTGCTTGTGTTTTGTTATATGTGGTAATTTTTTAGACAGGTTTACTCTCAAATAAAGAATAACATCAACAACTTTCAGTAGGACCTTCCGATGATAACAATGCTGCATATCCCGTCACAATAGGAGAACTGGACAATGCCAGACTCTATGAGACTATGCCTTCGCACGGGAGAGCCAGAGGACCACTTCCCTTCCCTATTTCTTTTCTTTTTTGTACTTGGCTGCATTTTATATTTTGGAGGACTATAGTGCGAATCCTTATATACTATTATGTTATATCTTATTAATGTAATGCATTTAGCCTTTAAAAAAATATGTTAAGATCTTTCTGAAATAACTGCAATTATCACCATGATTAGAAATCTCACAGGTTCCTTCTCTATCTAATATCCATAGCCATTACAAGAACAAGGACCTTCTTTAAGATGATGGAACTGTATATTCTGATCCTTCAACACTTATATCTCATGCTTGTAAACCCAAGAAACAAGCTCAGAGAAAGAATGGCGACCACAATACACCCTTAAGTTCTTCACAATGTGCCCGGCCCCTTTTTCGTCATTTATGAGTCCGAATGCATGGCCATTTTCTGGCTATGAACACTAAGAAACCCCTCTCTCGACGTGAGCCTGCAGGACTATTAATGCCAAGTTCAGCTCCTATATAACCTTGTCATTTCAATCTACAAATAATTTCATCCAACTTTGATACAACAACCCCCCCGGCCCGCATCTAACTCCCATCCCTTTGCCCACAAGGAGCACATGGATCCACCCTTGGATAGGATCATCACCATGCAGACTGCACCCCTGGGACTTTTAGCATGCGTACGTATCTTTCTCATCCAACGCTCGAATCCTCTCAACCTACGTCTTCCCATTGCCTGAGCTTTGCATGCATATTTTGTATATAGGAGCAAATAAGAGCTAGAATCATGCGGCGTTTATAGCCTGAGAAAGCTTTCCGAGTACTCTGCACATTGTAATGAATTATGCTAGCAACTCACCCACTAGCTAGCTGATACTATTAATGGATGCCGGCCGGATTGGTTCAGCCTTTTTCTCCATGGAATTAGGAATGTCTCAAAATGAAAACGAAACGAAAACAATATGATTTTAAAAAATAAAAAACAAAAGATAAAAAATTGTTTTGTTAATGAAACACCATAACTAATCTAATAACATTAGAAAATATATATCGTTCAGGATAGATCGTACGTCTTACACAAACAGTGACAATAAAGAAGGCCTTCCAGAAAATTATTCAATTTTCAAATAAAATAAGATATAATTATCCCCTTATTGCTAGCACAAGCTAGCGGGAGCGAAAATCAAAGAATTTATGTACAAAATTCCCCAGATCGAGGAGGATATTCTACATCTTCCACTGGAAGAGATGTATATTATTCCATCAACTGGTTTCTATACCTATTTACTTGACAGTTTGATTACTCGGAAATAGAGTTGCACGCAGCAAATGCTGCACACACACACACACACACACACACACACACACACACACATATATATATATATATATATATATAACTATATTTCCCAACTCCATTTTTATAACCAAACAACCCCTTCTACTGTAACCAATTCTATGTCCTCCCACTTTTGTTATTTAGTCACTAATAATATTAGGAATTTCTATAGCCACTATCGCTAACAATTAATTAAGTAAGATTTTTAATTTTTATTTCCTTCCTTTGGACCTAGAACATGATACCTAAGCAACGAGGTGACAACTAAGAATGTAGTTTAATCCTTTTGCTTTTGCATCCGAATCAGTTTGACAAGTTAAGCACTGAAGTGACACTAAATATTATTGTCTCCACGAGTTTGGGCTTTTAAGCACATCAGATACCTAAGCAATGAGATGAATTAGAATGAAAATCACATCAACAAAAAGAAAAAGAAAAAGAAAAAAAAATCTTGTTTTGCTATCACTTTATTATTGAAGGTAATAAGGACAGTTGTAAAATAGATAAATACAAGTTGTGGCTCATGCTTTGGATCCATAAGCTCTATTGTAAAAGAATTTTTTGCTTAGTTGATAAGGATTAGTACTCTGCAAGACAGATTGAAAATAATAGTTACTAGACTGATAATCCTATATTATCTCCATTTACTCCAGTTGTAGTTACTTATATGTCATAATTATGAAATTAATAGTTATCCGCTAGATTGTTGACCCCGATTTATATTTTACTGTGTCACAATTTCAACAATCAACTTCTGATGAAGTTATTTTAAAGTCATATTTATGAAACTGATGGTTATTAGGCTAACGGTAACAATATGACGCTGGTGTTCATCAAGATCTTTGATTCACACATTAGCGAGCCACATTGTATCTCATGGTTATGGATTTACAAACCGCACCTCACAAATCAACAGTTATAGATTTATGACTAGTAATACAGCAAGATTTATGAGCAGTAAAAAGAGTAATCTCCACATTGAATCTGAATGAGAAACGAAGGGAAGAGAAAGGAGAACACTTGCCCGTTTTTCTTGCACCATTTCGAGCTAAAAAACATCCATACTCACCGACTTTTGAGTTTGATAACTACAGTGGTTATCTAAACCGCAAGCAGTAAGATTTCGTAAAATAACTTAATTGCTAAAAAACTAGATGTAAGAATATTTAACTCATGACATTTTGTGAGACGGTTATTCTGTTATTGCTCATTAATAGAATACAGAGAGCAATTCTTTTTGCTCACCGTTTCAATCTCAAAAAGAATATTTAACTCCAAAATCAGACGGACCTTTCTTAGTGTGGCTCCACTGCGTAGAAATCCCAATAAAATGAACTTTCACTTGCTATTTTTGGTAACGTGAGCACTTTCTTCCCTTGCTATAAGAATCATATGATCTCTTTACTCTGAGGGGTGCCGCTGAGTGGAGTGGTAGAGTGCCCTTTATGCTCTCAGACCTTAGTGAGAACATAACCACTAAGAGCAACCCCATACATAGGCAAGTTCAAATAGGGAAAGGTTCCCTGCAACACCGAATCAACGCCGTCCTCCTCCTTTTACCTCAATGGAAAAAGTTGGAATTGTGTGCGTGCAGTTTGGGAACGTTCAAGCAGGCTCCACCTCTCAAACACACACACACCTCTCTCTCTCTCTCTCTCTCTAGATCGCTCTCTCTCTGTCTATCTTATGCTTTTAGCAAAAAAATATTGATAAAAATAGGGCATGTGATAAGAAGGGAAAGGTTCCAAAAGGGAGAGGTTCACATTGTTCAAACTCCCTAAGCTAGCAAAAAGATTTTGAGATGATAAAAGGGATGCGATTAAATAAATAAAGCATAATTTCCCTATAATACTTCCCTTTTCCCCATATGAGAAAGAGAGAATTATTCTTCTTGTTTCCAAAAGAAAATTAAAAAAGGAAACAAAGGAACAAGAGAATGTTTCTAGCTTGTGATGTTTATTGCATCTCTTTTTTTGGTATATTTAGGTAGCCTTTAATTTCCTATAGGAACTTAGACCATATTTACAAGATTCAAACAATATATGTCATGGTTATCAAAACAACTAAAGATAGCAATAATTATGATTATGTAAACATTAATCAATAATTACCTTGTAATCAGCATGGATTGATTAATGAGTTGACATCTGCTATCTGACAAACTCAAGTTGTTGAAGAAAAGGTTCACTGACATTGCAAAGTAAATGCACATATATCAAGCATGAAGAATGATATTGAATGTTAATTACATATGAAACTCATTTTTTATACAGGTTTATGCTAAAAAGCCTAAACCTGCACTAAGTGTAACAGTGAGTCAGAGGCATACATGGATTCATAACTTATCTTTTTTCTTTCCTACTGATATTAAACTATAATCCGCAACTTTTTTATCTCTCATGACTCCACAGTTCTCTCTTTGAGTTTGTGATTGGTCAGGACTAGTGTTCGCAGCAGAAATTCTTCGCTTTCCTTCCATTGAATTAGCTTAAATTACAACGAAAAAGAACAAGGAAAAAGAAAGAACAAACGAGAGGATTTTATATCTCAATCGCTCTTTTTTACAATGTAAACGTGGGATCTGTGTGGCGATGGGATCTGTCAAGCAGCTCCTTTGGACGATCTGACGTCGAACTCTTCTCTTGAAGATGGCGGCCGACTGTAGAACTGATCTTCTCTTGTCTTGATTCGTTCAAGACTCTATGCGTAACTCGAACTTCTCCAAAACTCCAGAAAAAGATCTCAGATGCCGAAAAAAAGAAAAAGAAGACTCCTAGGGTTTCCCCAAGAGGGTATTTATAGCCTTAAAATCATATGAGAGTTTCTATCTAAATAAAATTTGTACTCATCAAGGATTCCAATCAAGTATATTAGTTTTGATTTAAATCTCTTGATTTAGAGTTCTGATCGGACTTAATTTGGGTATTTGGATAAGCCCAAATCATAATCTCAATCAATTTGAGATTCTGGTTACCTGCTCACGTGGAGCTAATCGCATTAAAACGCGGAGCTAAAGAACCAGAACGCGGAGTTATTGAATAGCTCCGCGTTTTTCTCAAACGCGAGGCTAATATAGTCAAACGCGGGGCTGCGGAGTTAGCTTCGCGTTCTGTTGTGGAAAACTCTATTTACTTAGAAATTTTCACTGCCAACAGAACCCCCTCCAAAGTTTTCAAAATGGCTTAAAATTTAGCAAATTTTGAAATACTTTGGATTTTCAAACTGAAAACACGGAGTTAAAATACCAAGTTTATTTCGCGTTTTGTTACCACGCGAAGTTAAGTAGCCTCGCTTTTCAGTGAGTAATTGCTTATCAACTACTCAGTAATTACTTAGTAATTGCTCAGTAATTACTCCGAACCTTGCGCCGAATACCAAGAGGCGGGTTCTATCATTTAAATAGAGTCTCTGACTCTTCTTCTTCTTCATTCGAAGAGTTGAAGAATCCAGAGCTCAAGCGACCGAACGACTCATGTTGACGAACGATCTTCAATCGATCTTCCTTCGATTCTCCGTAGATTTTCATCATTAGGATGTCATCTAAGAAGAGTACGGCGTCGCGCGCCTCTTCACCATCGGCGGCCGTCGTTAGCAGCGGCGGCAGCGGCCGATTGAGCGGACACAGCGGTGAACTAGTTCATGCCGCACCCATTGGAGGTAAAAATCTCAACTTTTAGACTCTTTAGAACAATTTTGGAGTGTTTCGGCTCGGTTTTATCCGACCAACCATTTTTGAACCGGCGAGATCGTCGTTCTCCGACCGTAAGGCTTTGGGAAGAAAGGAGAAGACGGAGAAGAACTTTGGTCTTCTTCTGACGCGAAGCTATCGCGTTATCCTTGCGTTTGAAACACGGGGCTATTTTGACTAGCAGTCGCGTTTCAACGCTAGGCTATTTTGACTAGCAGTCGCGTTTCAACGCGAGGCTATTTTCTCAGCTGCGCGCGAAGTTATTTTTTAATTTCGCGTTTTTATACTTAGAAGATTTTTCGAGTTTTCTCTAACTCTTGATTCTTCTTTTGCAGTGGGGTATTCGGACCAGATCCTTTTTGAAGAGGAGTGTATGTGGCTCTACCAGTCTTCATCAGCAAAAGTAACTCTAAGGAAACCAGAAGTATATGCTTTACAACATAGTTGCAGGTTTCAAGCTCTGACTCCAAAAGATAAATTTTTGAAGGAGTTACAAGAACTCTGCGGCAGCTCATTAAGTTTTCTTGAGGACCATTTCTGTTAGATGACAATCTCTGTCGCTTTCCAAAGCGATAGAGATGATCATCTAAGGGCTTGTAGCATGTCGAATTCAACTTGTGCATCTTCATCAGGATTCTTGTAGTAGTATTTTCAGATGATCCACTAAGAACTTTAAACAGATCATAGTTGACATTTGCAGAGGAGATCTTGCATGTGAATCAGGAAATTTCAACACTCCATGGAAGAGACTAGTTGTCGGGTTATTGATGAGTCGATGAATAGGTTGAAGTTTTTTGGGAGAGCTATAACTTGCTCTTCTTCTGTAACATTTTGCTTCATGAATAAAAATAATTCTTTATCTGTTGGCTTCAAGAATTTTGCTTGCTCAACAAATAGATAGTTCATAGTTTCGGTAAAACAATCCAAGGCTCATTTGCGTAACTTAGATTTGTTAGTACCTGAAATGATCAGATAAGGATCATTTAACATAGACAGAGGCGCCTAATTGCACATGCCTTAGTTTGATGGAGGCAGTTCAGGGCTCTTATGCGTAACTTGAACTGCACGTGCCAAGATAATTGTTATTATAATCATCAGATTTTGGCAGAGGCGCCTAATTGCACATGCCTAGTCCAAGTGCTCTCACGCGTAACTTGAACAAAGATGAGAATAATCCAAATCATACTATCAGAGGTAGGAACTTAACATGACAGGTTTTATGGGATTTTTAGCAAACTCCCAGCTATCAACGGATTTGATTAGTTTTTACCAATCGCCGTTTGTGTTGGGCTAGCCATGCTATTCCCCTCAGCATAGTGAGTTGTCGAGGAATTGATTTCCTCTCCCATTTGCCTTTAACAGCATTGGGTAGTTAATTTCATACTTTTACCCCCAGTATGATAGGGTTGGCGAGGAACTTGATCTCCTCTTCCCTTTGCCTTTAATCAGCATTGGGTAGTTAATTTCATACTTTTACCCCCAGTATGATAGGGTTGGCGAGGAACTTGATCTCCTCTTCCCTTTGCCTTTAATCAGCATTGGATAGTTAATTTCATATTTTTACCCCCAGTATGATAGGATTGGCGAGAAACTTGATCTCCTCTTCCCGCCGCTTTAACAGGATTGGGCAAAAAATTTTATTTATAGCACTCAATTAGCCATTCCAAAGGCTATTGAGAATAGCAGAAGCACGATGTTTATCATCGTCAATATTTTCGGTACCCCCCAGCCAAATCCGGCTGTTAACCAACGAGAATGATTCGATCGCAGCTGTGGTTCGGAGCGTACCCAAGGGGCTAGCTTGTAAGTGCGGGCTGCCCGTGCTTGGTGTCGATATTGGCTTCCCTACTGGTACAGGGGTTGCTCTAGCAGGGAACTTATTGGTTCCAACTACCAAAGTTGTCATATTTGCAGAAACTTTCTTCTGTTCCTCTTTAAGTGTGAGAATCCCGACTTTTATCAATGCTTGAATTCGGTTCTTACGAGGATAGCAATCCTTAGTTGGGTGCCCGACATTCCGATGGTACAGGAAATAGTTAGGGTCGTTGGTTTTACCAGCATCTTCTGGTTTTTCATTTTCCGGAAACTTCAACATGCCCTTTCTAAGGAGGAGATGGAATAGAGTACATGTCTGTTCTGTCTTGAACGTATAAGTTCTATCTTGTCGGGGCCTATTTTGACCTGCACCTCTTGGATTCTGAGGTCTTGGTTTCGGATTTGCAACTGACGTCATCACAGCTTTCCCTTTATTTTTAGGATTCTGTGGATATGACATGTTATTGGTAGAGTTTCTCGTGCTACGAGATTTCTCAATCCGGCAAATTATATCTTCCGCCTGCTCTCCCTGCCTCAACAGATCTTTCCAAGTTTTGGACTCTACAGCTCCCATTCTTATCAGCACGCCAGTCCTGAAGTTATGCTTGCAGGTTTCTACCAGGGTTTCCTGGGTCATACCGTATCGACAATACACGAACTTTTCCCTGAAGCGTTCTATAAAGTTTTTTACCGTTTCTTGTTCCCCTTGTTTCGTCGCAAGGAGGGAATGAACCGATATTTCGGTATTATTCTCAAAAAAACGTGCCAAGAACTATTTCTCGACATCATACCATGTGTTTATGGTTCCCGGGGGCAACTGCATAAACCATGTAAAAGCAGGCCCTCACAGGGTGCTGGCAAATACCTTGGTCATTATGAGATCATTTCCCATCATATGAACTGCCTGCGATAAAAAGTAATATATGTGCTGATTTGGGGACCCCTTCCCATCATATAACTCTAATTTGAGGGGTTTATACTTTTCGGGATACGGTGCCAAATCCCATTTAGGCGGGTATGGTCTTGAAACCCCCTATTCTTTCAATTCTTTCTTGTGCATTAGGGCATCCAGTTGGCTTTGCAATTTCTCGATTTTTTCTCCATGAGGATCATGGAAAGAGTATTTGTCATCATCCTCATGTGTCGAATAAGCCTTTTCTTCTTTAGTTTCTTCATTTGTCTTAGGTAGCGGTTCCGAAGAAGTTTAGCCTTATCGTCGGCTATCTTCTGGGTATTTTCGACCACTTTTAGAAGCATTAGTTTGAGGTCATTAATGGCCTTTTGTTGGTTTAGAATCATTTATTTTTGAGCTTCCAACCTCTGGTCAACATCATCGGATTTATCCACCATATGTGATGCGAGCCTCCTTGGTCGGGAAGAAATGTATGAATGTGAAGAGGCTATGGCTGAATTGTCGGAGTCATCGTCGTAGGAACCTTTTGCAAGTCTCCTATAATCTCGAGGAGCGACAATACCTGACTTGAGTCGAGTAAGATGGCGAGGTTGTTCATCATCTGCATCTGACTCGTGTCTTTTTTCCATCTTACCTTTACCTACCATATTTGAAGTCACCGCCTTTACCTCTTTTTCCCTGATTTGATATCTCAGATTATCCTTCCTCATTTTCGGAGTATGAGACTCAGTTATTCTATTAAATAAAGACACTCTCTTCTTAGTACAACAACAATTATCCAATACAACAGATATGGCTGTTATGAGCTGCTCACAATGACATGTTGAGTGTGGCTGAGCTTGAGTCATATTTCTCATTTTTGTCAAGTAATTTCTGAGATTGGTGACCTTGGATGACGATGAATCGTGGGGGCCACCTGGTTGTTGAGAGGGTCCAGGGGCCCACTGAACCTTCTTGGAATCATTAGAATCAAGTCCTGATCCAATAGTTTGATTATCAAACCTGATTCTATATTCAGGTTGATTTACGCGGAACTGAGAACTAGCTTCGCGTTCTGGCACATGGGGCTGAGAATTAGCTTCGCGTTTTGATACGCGGGGCTGAATAATAACTTCGCGTTTTTGCACGCTAGCCTCGCGTTTCACGCTGGCTTGGCGTCTCTGCAGAAGTTTATCTTCTGGGATATTAGCCTCGCGTGGAGAAAAATTCTTGCATGCTGGCTTATTCTTGCGATTAACGCAAGTCACAACTTAACGTCTAGCGCGATTTTTACGATTAACGACAATCTGCCAATCATCTTCGTGATTTACGCGGAGGTGAGGCATCTTGCGTTTCTCGCAAGTACTACTGGCTTCGCATTTCTCGCTAAGCCCAGTATTAGCCTCGCGTGGAGAATCACACGCTGGCTGTAAGGAATGTTTATCCTCGCGTTTCTCGCGAGTGTAAGAAATCTTGCGTTTATCGCAAGTCTTACTGGCTTCGCGTTTATTGCTAAGTCCAGTAATAGCCTCGCGTGGAGAATCACACGCTGGTTTTAGGGAAGTTTTATCCTCGCGTTTATCGCGAGTGTCAAAAATCTTGCGTTTCTCGCAAGTTGTACTAGATTCGCGTTTATCGCTAAGCCCAGTAATAGTCTCGCGTGGAGAATCATACGCTGGCTTTAAGGAAATTTTATCCTCGCGTTTATCGCGAGTGTCAAAAATCTTGCATTTGTCGCAAGTCGTACTGGTTTTGCGTTTATCGCTAAGCCCAGTAATAGCCTCGCGTGGAGAATCACACGCTGGCTTTGAGGAAATTTTATCCTCGCGTTTATCGCGAGTGTTAGAAATTTTGCAATTAACGCAAATCTTACTGGCTTCGCGTTTCTCGCTAAGCTTAGTAATAGCCTCGCGCGGAGTATCACACGCTAGCTTTAAGGAGATTTTATACTCGCGTTTATCATGAGTGTCAGAAATTTTGCGACTAGCGCAAATCTTACTGGCTTTGCGTTTCTCGCTAAGCTCAGTAATAGCCTCGCGTGGAGTATCATACGCTGGCTTTAAGGAGATTTTATACTCGCATTTATCACGAGTGTCAGAGATATTGCGATTAACGCAAATCTTACTGGCTTCGCGTTTCTCGCTAAACTCAGTAATAGCCTCGCGCGGAGTATCACACGCTGACTTTAAGGAGATTTTATACTCGCGTTTATCACGAGTGTCAGAAATTTTGCGACTAGCGCAAATCTTACTGGCTTCGCGTTTCTCGCTAAGCTCAGTAATAGCCTCGTGCGGAGTATCACACGCTGGCTTTTCCTTGCGATCAACGCAAGTTGCAACTTCGCGTTTAACGCGATAATGACTGGTCTCGCGATTAACGCGAGCCAGTCTGCAGGGACCATAGCCTCGCGTTCAATGCGGGCTTTGAGGGCTTTTCGCCTTGCTCTCCGATTTCTATTTCGGAGTTGGGTTCTGGTCAATCCAGTTCTCAGGCCTTCTTCGGCAGTAGAGAGGCCATCATCTGTTAGGATTTTCTGTCCAAACAACGACTCTATGGCCGCGGTCTCTAAGGATCCCCGTTCATCGGTGGATACCTTTTTACCCGTTACTTGGGTATTGGAGCGCACGCGACGATAGTGTCGTGTTTCATCCAGGTTACCTATTTCAGAGGAGAGGTACTCCTCGTACTTCTGCTGGTCGATTTCAACGACGAGCATATCTACGTCGGATCCGATCCTATTGACGTTAGATTGCGCCACGATCTCTTTTTCGATGAAAGAGACTTCTCCCACTGTGGTCGCCAGTTTGTTCGCAGCAGAAATTCTTCACTTTCCTTCCATTGAATTAGCTTAAATTACAACGAAAGAGAACAAGGAAAAAAAAAAGAACAAACGAGAGGATTTTATATCTCAATCGCTTTCTTTTACAATGTAAATGTGGGATCTGTGTAGCGATGGGATCTGTCAAACAGTTCCTTTGGACGATCTGATGTCGAACTCTTCTCTTGAAGATGGCGGCCGACTGTAGAACTGATCTTCTCTGGTCTTGATTCGTTCAAGGCTCTATGCGTAACTCGAACTTCTCCAAAACTCCAGAAAAAGATCTCAGATGCTGAAAAAAAGAAAAAGAAGACCCCTAGGGCTTCCCCAAGAGCGTATTTATAGCCTTAAGATCATATGAGAGTTTCTATCTAAATAGAATTTGTACTCATCAAGGATTCCAATCAAATATCTTAGTTTTGATTTAAATATCTTGATTTAGAGTTCTGATCGGACTTAATTTGGGTATTTGGATAAGCCCAAATCATAATCTCAATCAATTTAAGATTATGGTTACTTGCTCACACGGAGCTAATCGCATCAAAACGCGGAGCTAAAGAACCAGAACGCGGAGTTATTGAATAGCTCCGCGTTTTTCTCAAACGCGAGGCTAATATAGCCAAACGCGGGGCTGTAGAGTTAGCTCCGCGTTCTGTTGTGAAAAACTCTATTTACTTAGAAATTTTCACTGCCAACAACTAGCTTTCGAAACACTATAAATAAAGAGGCCTCCACTTCCATTGCTACTCAACAAGTAAACCATCTTCTTCTCAACTCTCAGCTGTCTTTCTTTCTCCCAGCTTAGCCATGGCAAGAATGTTGGAGCCTCTGATTGTTGGAAGGGTGATCGGGGAAGTCATCGACTCGTTCGAGCCGAGTCAGAAGATGGTGGTGACCTACAACTCGAACAAGCTGGTCTGCAATGGCCATGAGTTCTTCCCGTCGAACGTGGCATCGAAGCCGAGGGTGGAGGTTCAGGGTGGTGACTTGAGGTCCTTCTTTACTCTGGTAAGGCCCGAGCTAGTAGCTCACACACAAGTAAATCTCTGGTTCTGTAGAACTATAAATTTACTCCTTTCTTTTTTAACATAACAGCTTAGCGATCGCCTTAGCTAGTTTTATCTTTCCTTCTTCTCTTCTGAAGTACAGTCAGTCCCCGGTAGACAATACGCCCACATTTCATTAATCGAATATCAACGAAACATCCTACATATAGATTAGGATACATATTCATATAGATTAGGATACATATTCCCCCATTCGTGAGTTGACAGTGCAATATAACCTAGAAAAACTTCATGCACACAGAAATATTGAACAAAACAAGACAGATAGTAGCACAAGACATCAGCTCTGGTGTGCTCAAGTTCCGTCAATTGCTGCACAAATCAATATCGTTATGATATGAATTTTGAATTTCAAATTCAACGTAGCTCTTGCAGTCACGTCACACTCTGACCATCGCCCTCAGCATGATGGCGTTGTCCCGCACGTAATCAGCCTGCAAATCATCTCCGATTCTGCAGGGAATGCTCCGATAATCACTTGTGTAGCCGCGGTAGATGACCGCCAGTCCAGTCGTTCTCCAACACCTTCTTCAGTTAAAACGCACAAACAAATGAGATTTTCGAGCTCCACACATTTGTCCATCGTTCTCACGTCTGACGGTGAGCTATTGACAAAACCCACCCACCCGGAAAAAGTGGAGCAATGCCCATCGCTGGCTACACCCACCGACAGCGAACTCCATCTCATTCTACCTCCATTATATGCCTCCCCCATCGGCAAAACCCAATGGAACAGTGTCCGGAAGAGCTCATTTAACGCCATGACTGACAAGCGATTATTCTCAACATTAATAATCATCTACCCTACCTCCCATGCAGCCACATGCAGTAAAGCCTCGACCTCTGAGGCCATTGCTGTCGTCATCGTCATTGATGCTCTGCTCTACATGAGACGACGCTCTATTGAGCACAACGAGCAATCTGACGTGTGTACGCACTAAGTGGCCCTCCACGGGTTACAGTCACAGCCCAGCAACCGGCCATGTACACAAACCCCAAAGACCCCCACAGGAGCGCAGCCCTTCGCTGCTGGTCAGTCACAATCTCCTTCAGTTCGCCCTCTTTTGCACACAGATCGACCCCTAACTACCTCAGCCTCCCAATCTCTAACCCCCCAGACCCACGATCTCCACGTCCTCTACTAATTGTAGTTCCCTCCGCTTTGAATATAAGGGAGGATTGGGGTGGGGGGGATGAGCAGTCTCTCTCTGTGGCGATCTAGGTCACCAGAGGGAGTTGAGAGGGAGCGCTTCCGGAGAGGATGGCTTTAAATTAAGTTTAATACTACATATTTACTCTTCATCTCTCAAATTAACTTAATTACTTCTCCTCTCTCTTGCTAGGTCATGACAGATCCAGATGTGCCTGGCCCTAGCGATCCATACCTGAGAGAACATCTCCACTGGTAAAAGAAACTTACAAGAACTTCACCTTCTTATGTAAAAAAATAAACAATACATGCATGGACGCATGCAAGAACAATAACTTCTCTATTAACTATGGCCTTTTACATAATATTTCTTATGAAATTGGATTTAGATTCAGGAAACTTTGCAATTGAAAGTTGCATATGATCACTGGACCAATGCTAACCTTGAGTATTAACCATCGTACAGGATTGTGACTGATATTCCAGGCACCACTGATGCTTCCTTTGGTGGGCCCCGCCTTCATTTATCTAAACAGCATTAGCTGCTAATTAATTGAGTTTATGCGCAATGTAATTGAATGGGCCTTGTTATGTGTGTGAGTACAGGCCGGGAGGTGATGAGCTATGAGAGCGCTAGACCCAACATTGGTATCCACAGGTTCGTGTTCGTTCTCTTCAAGCAGAAGAGAAGGCAGTCTGTGGCCACTCCAGGCTCCCGGGATCGCTTCAACACTCGCCAGTTCGCCGAGA
This sequence comes from Dracaena cambodiana, assembly GCA_036321105.1. Taxonomy (NCBI): domain Eukaryota; kingdom Viridiplantae; phylum Streptophyta; class Magnoliopsida; order Asparagales; family Asparagaceae; genus Dracaena; species Dracaena cambodiana. Next base: position 33,081,312 of record JAYEPQ010000019.1, read on the forward strand.
AGAACAACCTTGGCCTCCCCGTTGCTGCAGTCTACTTCAATGCTCAGAGGGAGACGGCCGCTCGACGGCGCTAATTATGCATTAATGGATCACTGAATCATTGAATTTGTGTTGCATTTACATAAACTTATCACCTCTCTCTCTGTCATTGGAGAGTCTAGCGGTTATGTGAGTGAGAGCAATGTATGAATGAGAGTTGGAATATTGTGATGTCTGAGTGCTAGTACGCTAGTGAAGGCAGAGGGAAGTATCTAGCCATCTGCTGGTAACAGCTTTGTAATTTATAATGCTGCTGCTGCTATTCTGCACCGAGTCTCCTGTTGCTTGCTCTTGCCCAGTTGCCTGTACTTGTCAAGTACATGCTATCTATGTTGCTATCTAAAGGAAAGATTTGCTTCCAGCCCTGCCTAATACCAGGAAGTTACTGTTCCTTGTAAGTTTCCTTTTCTCCACTTCCACGTGATACTCTCTGCAACGGCTCAATGCGTTGTCCTTGAGAGAGGGATATCAAGGCAAAAATGGTGAGAAAGTGGGGGAAAAAAATCAGTCACTGTATAGATGTGATTCCCTGTACACCTTCCCCATGTGCAGGTAAAATATTGCTCATCATTTTGTTAGCAATTGGCTCACAGTTTCTCCAAGTTAATAGCATCCCCCAATACCCATTCTAGTAATCTATACTTGACACTGTGGAGGGTAAAGTATCCTTCTCCTTGTGTCAGCAACAAGAAGAACAAAGATGCTAAGCTTTTAGGTGCCAACTAGAGCCTCCAACTACAACATTTCTAAGCTCGTGTTGTGCAAAGCAAAGCACTGAAACTCTTGTAACATTGCATTTTTTTCACATGACTAATCCGTCGATAACAGAATTCTTAGGAAAGAACCAACCACGCAACGTTTTTATATAAAAAGTACTGACATCAATAATCTACCTGAGCATTTAATCAGAAACAATGAAGTGCTTCAATGGAAGTTCAGCATGAAGAAGAAAGTACCGACCCGAAGCAAAAAAAGAAGCAAAAAAAAAAAAAAAGAGGAATTTTATGGAGGAAAGGGAACATACCAGTAGGAGGCCAGGGGCAGGATAGGTAGACGGCAGGAAATTTTCTCTCCGAGCTGAAAAAGGAAAAGAGGCTTTGTATCTACAATGGCCCCCCAAGTGCCTATTGATCTTAAATCAAATTGAATAGAAGTATGATGCACATAATTAAATGCAATCGACAAACAAAATATTCATTCTTCGACTGTCTTTCCATGTCCCAAATCTCATCAGACTAAGCATATTGTTGACAAACTTCACAACTCAATGTTGAAGCAAAAATTGTTTGTACTCGACTCTTTAATTATTTCCATCATAATCATGCATACACCATACCATATCAAAGTGAAGGCATTACTGAAATCATCTGTAGATAAAGACAGGATTACCCAACAGTTTTGGAGGAATCACTCGCATATATTCACTTAGGAGAAATGTTTCTGGGAGAAAAAATGAGGAGGAAAAACATGTACCACTGTCGTAAGATCCCAAATAACAGTAGGGAATCTACAGATGGATCTTCTCTAAAAGACGAGGTGAAGAGAGAAGGGGTCATCTCTATTCCCACTAACAACTCAATTTTCTCCATACCGGAAGGGTCATCTCAATTGTACGGACAAGTAAAGATCCCATTTCTTTGAGTCTTGACCCAGTGCAAATTCTTTACTTACAGCTCCTATTCAACAACATACGGCCTAAACAACCAGATGACAGCACACACATCCCCTAGCGCTTGTATGATTCCAACCCTCAAGATCTGAGGGGCCAATAACAAAGACCCAATTGAGAGGTTTCAGGGGAGTCCACCTCTGAGTCTCTGACAAGACTATGACGACACTAACTTACAACCAATGGCCACTCGACATCTCAGTAGACTCACAGGAATAACTGTACAATTCTAACCTGTACTGAGGTATACAAAGTAACTATGACTAATGGCAAGGTTCCCTTCGTCTTATAGATGCATTACAGGTTCCCAATCCAACTAGCAGCACAAGGTTCCCATAACCAATGTGGCGCCTCTAACAAACTATCGTCACTAGTTTATCCCTCAACTTTCTTGTGTGTTAGCACTCGGTCCTTACAAAGCCACATGTTCATAATAAAGGAGTCTACAATTATCCATGGTATGAATTCAAAGCTAAACGCGTAACAATTGGAAGAAAAGTAGAGACTAGAACTGGAACTAGAGGAAAAATCAGTCACCTGATTTATGTAAGATGCGGAACATGGAAATACTAGCAAGCCTGGCTCTCCCAATGCTACTGTGAAGTGATCAACAACAGTTACCATCATAGACAGAATTTTCTACAAGATGATACGTATATGTATGAGCATTCCTGTTATAATTTAGAAACTGAAAGACAATCACGAAGGAAGTAAATAGTGTCAGGACTCGGGAAAGTTGTGTTACTTTCCCCTCCTTAGAGGCAGTAATGAGAAATCATGGTAGATTAGAACAAGGACGCTCCTAAAAGCAGCAATTAAAAACGAAGGGTAGCCAGCAAAGTTGCTGAAAAAGCACCCAAAAAGCACCCAAGCATGCAAGCCCATTTTTCAGAAGAAAAGAAATCAGGACACAAGGGCATGTTGTGAGCATAGATACTGCTCTGCTCCGACATCCCAATCACAACAGAGCGAAAAACCTTTACAAGCTGGAGCAGACCCACCTTGTAGCCAACCTTAAACCAGGAAAGGTGGCCAGCCCGGGGGCGGGGGGGGGGGGGGGGGGGGGGGGGGGTTTGGGAATCCAACCATGTTTTTTGAAATTTTCAAAAAAAATTCAACGTTATTTGCACTAAATCCTCAATTTTACAACTCTGCCTCCACTCCTCTAAAATTTCAATTTTTGAATGTGAAAATTGTGATTAGAGATGAATGGCTCAATGATTATCAGAAGATGGTATCTCGTTTTTTTGGTCAAATAAAGTAATTTTTTAGAAATCTAAAAAACAAAAACTCAAGCCATGAGTGACGATCTCCTTTAAAATTTGCACCCATGCAGGCGCGATATAGATGCACATGCCTGTTTTGCATTTCGATTATCAAAAAAGATAACTTGTTTGTCGTGCCGTTCTTCGATTACATAAAAAAATATATTAAAAACATAGAACTTAGACTATTATACTCATATATAGTATAACACGGACATATGCTAGTATTGTAATGTTATAAATTCACACAAAAACTATAGAAGAAAAACATGATATTGTTCGGGTTAGGGCCTCTGCCCTTGCTGACAGAGTCACTTTGCCGACTACAACGTCTGATAAGCTAAGCTGCCTGAGCAGCTCGACTCCTGAATAACTCTATATAGTGCAACACGGTTTATTGTATAATTTTGAAATAAATATTACATATTATTTCAAATACAACTACAATTCCACCAAATGATCTCAATGCTTCGGTCTGCCATGTGCATTTAGGATAAACCAGTCACCAGGAGGACATGCTTCAGGTATTGAACAAAATACCAACATTACACATGCACACATGCATGTGTATATTTAATATACATAAATTAGTAAGTACATATTGACATCTATGACAATCCCATTCAAATGTACCAATAACATGGGGCAACTTCTAAACTAGATACGCTATCTTATGATGTTAAGTGACAGGACCACATATGAGTTGGAATCTATTATTCAGATTTTATTACATTTATTTGAGATTTTATGAGTTATTAGTTTTAGGGGTATTTACTGGTTTGTCCCTCAAATCTTTATATATTATGATTTAGTCCCCCAAATCTTCATATTTAGGATTTGTCCCCAAATCTCCTAAGTTACTACAATTTAGTCCCATTCCTTAATTTTTAACCTGATATTACCATTTTACCCCTCCTTATTCATTCTTTCTCTTCCTCCTCTCTTCTCCCCCTCTCTTCCTCCTCTCTTCTCCTTCTCTCTTTCTCCTCTCTTCTCCCGAGGAAGAGAGAAGGAAGAGAAAGGAGAAGAGAGGAGGAATAATGAACAAAAGGAGAAGAGAGGAGGAAGAGAGGAGGAGAAGAGAGGAGGAAGAGAAAGAATGAATAAGGAGGGGTAAAATGGTAATATCAGGTCAAAAATTAAGGAGGGGACTAAATTGTAGTAACTTAGGAGATTTGGGGGACTAAATCCTAAATATGAAGATTTGAGGGACTAAATCATAATATATAAAGATTTGAGGGACAAACCAGTAAATACCCCTTAGTTTTATCACTTTATTGCATATGGCATGTAATTTTTTAAGGCTTTATATATCCTTGTATGAGGATTATTTTAGTTAATCAAGAATTGATTATCTATGCTAAACCCAAACATGTGATGTGCTGCTGCATCCCTGGAGAGCAATTCACTTTGGTGTAAAGCATGAATTCCTTGGCTTTTTTTTTTTTTTTCTATTATTCTATCGAAACCTAGATTCATGTTCTTCCCCAAATTCACTAAATTTCTACCGCAGATGCAAAAATTGCTTTTATTCTGCATCATATTTGCTATCAAAGTTCAAAGTTCATCATCTTCTCCGAACATAATCCCCAATTTCCTCCATCATCCTCTTTGTGTTCTCCATCTTATTATTCCATCTTCATTTTAGTTTTGAATTTTTAGTTTGAAAAAAAAAAAAAAAAAGCATAAAAAAGAAGAAAAAAATGTCGCCAAGGTCAAAGTTGTCTTCACTTCTTACCATTGTCCCCTTCACCACCAGCACCCGTAGGATTGCCGTCCTCTTTGTTACCAGGACCAATACCGTCGTCATCCTCCTTGCTCTATCGCTATCTTTGATCGTGAGCCCAGATCTGTAAGCCTTTCTAAGATCCAAGTCCTCGATGATGCTACTGCAACTATGTCACCTTTGTCATTATTTTCCATCACGTAGCCACTGTATCGTTAGCGTTCAGCAATTGTGACTGCCATTCCTGACTTACTGAACTGGAGATGATATAGTGATCTTACCCACTACAGAGCTTATACTTTTCCTAAAAGAGTCAAGAGATTGAGATCGAATCTGTTATGGCTACTCCTAGCGAGTCTTTAAAGTTCTTTCGTGAGTTTCTTTAGTTTCTTCTCAATGATGTACATTCTTCTAAGAAATCAATATATTTATTTTTTCTATATTTAGAAGTCAAACCTATTAAATTTGTTGCATCGCTGCATTGTATGTTTATGAAAATTGATGGATAACCCCCACGTTATGAGTACTTATACGTGACAAAGTTTCATAATCTATTAATAAATATATTTAAAGTTACTCTAAAAATTTACTAAATACGTGTAAAAATACTACCAACTAAGAAAAACGAACTATAAAACTCCTATGGTTACGAAAATTAAGGGTTAAGCCCATTTCATGAGTGTAGACACGTCACAATATTTTATATTCTATTAATGAATGGTTTAGAAAATTTGTTGGAAATTTGCTAACTATATATAAAAATACGACAGAATAAGAAAAGTGTACTTTACGACTCCAATAATTATGAAAATTGATAATAACACATTAGTGAATAAATATGATAAAGTTTCATATTCTATTAACAGATGGTTCAGAAGTTACAGTAAAAATTCTCAAAATATATAAGAAAACAACAAAAAAAGAAAAGCAGACTATGTGACTCCTATGATTATGCAAATTAGGAGTTAAGCTTATTTCGTGAGTCTATACATGTGGCATATTTTCATATTCTATTAATAAATAGTTACGACGTGACTTTAGATATTAGCTAAAAATCCGAGCAAAATGCGACAGAAAAGAAAACCGAACCATAGGATTCCTATGGTTATAAAAAAAAGAAAGGGTTATGCCAAAATTTATGAGGCTCTACACGTGACAAAGTTTCATATTCTATTAATAGATGGTTTGAAAGTTAAGCTAGAAATTCATCAAATATGTACAAAACGGGCCAAAACACGAAAAACAGACTATGGGACTCGTATGGTTATGTAAATTGAGGGATAAACCCCATTTTGAGAGTGCATATAAGTGGCAAAGTTTCATATTCTATTAATGGATGCTTTGGAAGTAATGATAGATATTTGATAAATATGTGTAATAAACACGAGAAAATTAGGGGAAAAAATGGACTATAAAATTCTTATGGTTGTGAAAATTGAAAGCTAAGCCCTATTTCGTGAGTGCATAGCAATATTTCATAAGGAAGGCAAAGCAATGCAATGATATTCAACATAACCATATTATAAAATAAAGGAATACAATGACATAATACAATGTTTACTTCTTTAAGCTCATTGTATAGGCGAGACAAATCCACAGTCAAAGAGACGATTACAGTGAGATGTCATAAATGCTTAATTTCCCCTCTCAAATAGTTGTTGAAGTACTACCAGCACCAACTGCATCCAAACTACCAGTTTTAACTCAAAAATAATACCCCGACTCGTCGAAGAAAATATATGAAATAATGTCTTCCAAAATAAACTATGGTGAATATATGAAATTGGGTTTATTTGCTGTCAGCGCAGGGATATAAGTAGGGGTTTGCTCCTATGAAGAAAGACCTCAAACTAAGTTTTGTGAAACTCCACCATGGACCACCCATTAAAAATTCGAACCGTCCACCTTATTTAACACTTTTACTTGATTACAAACAAAAACTCAAGTCATTTCAGCACCGTTTACCCATGCATCAGATGATACCTTTTTTCTATGGTTGAAACTGCATATATTTTGAAACCACATAAATCATAGCTAAAAGGTGCCGATGACTTGAAGTTTTCTATGTAAACCAATAATTAAATATTGAACAAGATGAACGATTTGAACCATTAATAATGGTGGCCCACAGTGGAGTTCTGACAAAAACTTATTCTAAGGTCCGACCTCATAAGAGCGGTCCCCTTAGATTGTAATCTAAAGAGGCCGTCTAAAATTTTAAGAAAACACATTAAAATAAACAATCTCAACCATTCAGTATGATCTCCGCATCTTTAATGATGGTATATAAAGACAATCTTGTATGACAAAATTTAAACTGCATCCTTATCAATCCCAATTTACTAATGAGAAAAATATTTTTCCATATATAAATCCTTTTAATCATGTCGATTAATGCGCATTACATGCAGACAAAATCTAGTCACTGACTCAATGTAAAATAGTGTAGAAGACTCTTATCTGGAAAGGAAAAAGATCAAACCATAAGACATGTTATAATCAAGTCTGCAGTGCATAGTCGGAATGCATTTTTTTCCACTAGTTAGAAATATTCTTTAGTGCAGTGTATTCTGTATAATTCAGTTTGGATATGTAAAACACAAACAGGAAAATTTTCGCCAAATTTTGTATATACAACAATAAGGCCTGCTGCAAATTGCAAATTCATATCTCAGCAGTCATTACATAAATAAGGCAGGTTCTATGTAGAACACTTAGCACAATATACCATGAACATATTACATGGATTGGACGCTTTTATCAAAAAAGTAAGAGAATAGCTGAATAATATTCATTTCGTACAGAGAATAGCTGAATGATATTCATTTCGTACATGCACTACAACGATGACACAACCACGATAGGCAGTTCAATTAAGATTGAAAGACAAATCCCCTTAAACATGTCCCTGAAGAATAGCCATATATTTTAGTACAAAGGTTAAAAATTCCAAAGAGCAATCAGTAAGAAGAAACAAAAAATATCAAGTATACTAAAATACATAAACCCAAGCGAAGAATCAAGTATGCTAAACATACATAAAACCAAATGAAAAAGAATGGTTTTGAAGTTACACTGGAAATTTACTAAATAAGTGCTAAAAATATGCCAAAAAAAAGAAAATTGTTCTATAAAACTTGGACAATAATTAAAATTGAGGGTCACACCATATTTAGTGAGTGTTTACACGTGGTAAAGTTTCATATTTTATTAATGAATAGTTCGAAAGTTAGGCTATAAATTTACTAAATATATGTAAAAATATGCCAAGTTAAGAAAAGTGGTATATAAGACTCTTGAAGCATACGCCTTTCCAAATTTACCATCATCTGTAAATAGTCTGGCTTATGGGTCTGTTACATAAGCCAATTTCACCTCCACCATCTTAGTTCAGACTATATACATTAGTGCTAGTTCCACTACCACCACCATAACCAGACTGAGATGAGAAAGAGTAGCACAAAAGAACCTGCTTGAGACTTATCACCCTTGTATTCATCGAAGTTGAATGCTTTAAACCTGGAGATTGTTGATGGGGATCAGATATTATTTAGGATTTATTATTTAGGTTTTGTTAGGTTTATTGAGATTTTATGCGTAATTAATTTTATCTCTTTATCGTACATTGTTTGCACATATCTATGGGTTATATATAGCCTGATTTATTTTATTTAATGAGAATGGATTGGAAATTGTTTCTGTGTGAAACCCTAAGCATGTGATGTGCTATGAATCTCTTCTCAAGAAAATCATGTACGAGTTAGTGAGTTATTCACTAGGATGTAAGACCCGAAATTTATCTTTTGTTATTTTTGTATTATTTAATCAAACCGTAGATTCTCGTTCTTCCCCAAAACCATCAAGTTTCCCATCATAAATCCTAAAATCGCTTTTGTCCTCATCATGTGAGAATAAGATAGACATATGAGGCAATACCAAGGAAATATCTTATCAAGACGTCATCCACCAAGTCTTTGTTCTTTGGCACAACCCAAGTAGCCTGATTTCTAATACTCAGATGATCTTATCAGGTGGATTTTCCCCACATTTGTACACTTGAAGAATATAAGATACATAGTATATTTTGTAGTTCGGGTATGTAATCGACTAATCCTGCAACTTCTATGCACTTTCTTTTATTGCTATCTCATTAATGATTAAATAATGTGGATTCTCCCGCATTATGTTTCCAAATAACAACTAATAATAGTTCAGGTGTATAAACTATAAAAGGATGTAATGGCCCAAAATTTTCATATTTCCCGGATCAATTTATTTATTATTGGCCGTATTGGCTTGGGACAGTAAATACCAATATTAAGTAAATTTAATATATTTTATATTCTAGTCATTATATAAGTCAAAAAATTTAATATCACGTTCATCTCATTTTTTAGATTTATGATGATATATATATTTTTTGGAATAATCAAATTTTGACCCATTAAAATAATATTATTTAAATTACGGGCCCCAGTTTGACCATGACTTTAACATTGACTTTGGCCTTTGACTAGGATTTTAGATGAAATATATATTTTATCATTTTTCCTTCATGAATGTTTTATTATAATTAAATCAAATTTAAAATCTTACCTTACCTTTTCACCATACTTGTCCTTGAGCTAGAAGTATGGCTAGAATGAGAGGGCATGGGCTTTGTACCCTTTACTCTCATTTTTCACTCAATCCACTTTTCCTTTTCTTATATTTCATATGGGCTTTCTTCATTTCCTCTCTCATTCTCTCACCTCAAAAATAAGAAGAAAGGAGGAGAAGGAGAAAAGATGAAAAGATAGTGCTTAGCCAAATCAAAGATATAATTATCTACTTAACCTATCAAGACAATTAAAATTACATCCACTCTTATGATTTTGATTTATAACTAAAATATTTTATAATTAATTTAGAATCTTGATTTGTTTAAACTTAGAAAGATGATATTTTTATACAAAATTCTCTATGATTATTCTAAATATAAAAATATAATTTTTATACGTTACTCTATATTTATGTATTAAATTTATGATTTTATGTATGGCCTCTCATGCTTAAACTACAAGTTGCAAACTTAAACTATATACTCTATTTTTAAAGTATAAGGGGCTTACCTTTATGAATGTTCATCATATTTGGATATAAATTTAAAATTTTCTATATAACTTCATGTTTAAATCAATGATTTTAAATTATTTGCCACTAACCATTAGAAATTTTTTATGTAATATGTATATATTTATTCATAATCATATTTTAAATAGAGGGTTTCACATAAGTTTTTACAATAGCTAAAATATGCCTTTCATACTAGCTATTACGTTAGGTCATAATTCATTTTATATTAATCCATGTTTACTTAAAAAATATATATATTAGTAAGGTTTTATAAATTTGTTCATTCTCATACCATGAAATCATGCTAAAATTTGGAAAATTTATATATTATTAAAGTGAGGTCATAATAGTATTGATCCTATTTAATTCTCATCCTTACACTTTAGTACCCTCTTGCCTAATATATATTTATATATATAATTGTATGTGTGTGGTTTCCATACATGATCATAATTTTCATAACACTCATTCTAACATTCTAAACTCCATGCTTGCCCTTAACATATACATACTAGTTACTTATAAAAGATACATGAAAATATACTGGAATTCCCTGATTAGTACATAAACATGTCTTGATAAATGCATGAATATGACTTACCTGTTAACTTGATTTTGACATGGATCATATCTTACTTGTTACTTGGATATTGATTAGATGATATATATGTATATGTATTAATCTTGACATGATTGGTTAATCATATTTCGATTTGATTTGCATGTGATATAACTTGAAATTTTGGGTTATGAGAGAACTAAAGCATGGAAAAATATTGTATCGTGAAAGGTTTAGAATGCGTTGCGCAACTGAAATATAGTCCATCTGCGGGGGCGCCCGGATGGTATTGAGTAATCAGTTAGTCCATGTTGATGGGACGATCGATTACTCAGTATCGATATCTGTTTGAGTGCTTAGCGGCACGACTGGTTCAACACCAGCATCTTGGCCGAGTCTCGGATATGTACGAGTACTTTCACGATATAAGACTATTTCTTCACCAATTAGTTCAAAAATAAAATAAAATAAGATATTAACTAGACTTGATATACATGTATATCCTTGCTTGGTATGTTACTTGATTATTTACTGTTTTTCATATATGCGCATATACGTTTTATATCTACATCCATATTTTACTTATTAGTTTATGTTGCACAATCCCTATCTTACTTGTCGTTTTTGACCCTGAGCTCCCCCACACGTTCAGACACTGAAGACGTGATTGAAGATCCGTCATTGCACAACCCATACTTTCTAAAGCACGCTGAGCAGCAGTAGATTTCTAGGCCTTCACTTTTGTATTTTGGGATTTGGTACGTAAAACTCTTTTGAGAGCTTAGTTCCCAATTTTTGTATCAGTACAATACTGTTGCTTTCTATTTTAAACATGTATATCTTCTTTTATATGGCAATAGACTAACTTTCAAGATCCTGATAGACTGACTAGCATTTTAATTATATTTACATCTACTTTTACATGCTTATAGCTTTCGTGCACGTTGACTTACACGTGTCAGACGGTAATGCACTCTGTTTTTGTACTCCTCATGGAAAGGGGGCGCTACAAAGGATGGGAATTTTTAAGTATATAAAAGGACTATATTGTACATTCATGCATGCAATGCAATTAGCACATGTACAACTATCGATTAAGTGTTCAAATTGTGCATGAGAGACTAAGTGTATAAATGGCTATATATAATGCAATTGGGCTCATGTACACCTATCAATTGAGTTATCGACTTGTGAAGGAGCTAACGATTCATCAGAAAACAGCTATTGAAAGAAATAGCCTTCTTAAATTACGATGATAGTAACAAGTCAACAACAAGGGCCAAGGACGTTATATCAGACCCTAATCTTTAATTCTCTTGAGTAACTTACCTCTAACTCATATGCGATTAAATGCAGCAAATAATCGACACTAGGGCTTGAAATCGTAATTGAGGAACAAGAACACGTCGAGATGAGAATGATACCTCGCCAGATCGTTTGCCCTAATCCATGGAGGAATTGGGCGAGCTTCCCCAATGCGCGGCGGACGAGTCGCCGGAAACACGAAATCGCCGGAGGATCGGAGAAGAGCGGCCGGAGATAGACAATCTTTCGCCGGAAAATGCCGTTTTTGTCGGCGATGGGAGGCCTGAGTCCTAGGATTTGGGAATCGAACTGGGGGTTTGGGGGGGTGAAGAGCGGATACTGTGAGATAGTTACCGTCGTTGGGCTTGACCGGGGTAAAATTCGGTAACCAGCCCAGTGATTACAATGATATGGCCCATTATTTGATACGACTGGTTATTAGAACGATGCAACATCCCAATTAACGCCTAACAAGAGTCAGTAGCAAGCAACATTTTTAACCCGATAAATTCTGAAAAAAAAAAAAAATGATTAATTATCATTCATTTGAACTGTTTGGAAAACTAAAAGTAAGGAATATTATGTTAAAAAAAAAATCCCAAATCATTCTGGATTTATTTATATGACTATGATGTGCATGATTATTTTATTCCCTTCATAAAATGTTCATTTTTCTCTTACTCTTAGGTGTTCCTTAGTAGTTTACACCGAAAAAAAATTCAGAGAAGTTCACATTCTCTCTCTCTTTTCCTTTCATTATCTCTTATTTTTGGAAACTAAGAGCTCGCATTGGTGAGTTCCTATCTCTGAAAGAAGACAAGGAGGAATAAGAAGTTCAAAGGAGGTAAATAATGAGGTGATACTTTTGAAATTTAGAGTGGGGAGTAGTTGGATCAAAGGGAATATACAAAATTTATTATGTGTTGAGAGAATCTATAGTATTTTGTTTAGCAATTCATTGTAAATTTTCTTCGTTTTTAGGATTTTGTTTATACATGCAGTAATTTTCTTTTTTGTGCTAAGTTAGTAAGCTGAGCAAGGGATGAGTATGGGTCGGCTTTTCATTATTTTTGATAAAACTGAACAATATTTTGAATGGAATGAAATTTATTTTAGTAAAAAAATGAACTAGAGCCGAATCGATTCGATTGTCGAACGGAACCGAATCGAATCGAATTGAGTGGACTTGGTTAGGAGATATTGTTAGTTTATTTGAATTTACAACTTGGTAGACTTAGAATGGTTTTGAAAGCAATAATATTTGGTTGGAAAGAGAAATGAAAAATAGCATTGTATAACAAAATTGCATATGTTATAAATGAATGTAGAAATCTTTTTCGATAGGTGCAAGTCAAAATTGAATGCTATCTTATGGCACTCAACAAAGATATAACAAAGATTTGATAAGATATCGATTGGCTTGTCACGATTTTTATAGTTCGGACCTATACTCAACGAGTTATTCCGATTCGGTTCAGTTTCACTAGTCAAATTGTTAGTTAATTTAGTTTTTATCAGTGCTATTCTTTTTAAGTTGAACCATAAGTTATTTGAGGTGAATTAAAAACGAAAAATATAGCAATATAGATATGAGCTAATTTGAGATTCTTAATTTAGAACCATTCTCTAGCAAATGGGGCGGGCTAACCAGCTTCCACGGCCAAGTTAATCTCAAATTTAAGTTCCAAAAAAAGAAGAAAAAAATCTCAAATTGCTGCAACAAAGTTTGTCCGATCTGCGGGGGAAAAAAAAAAATCTATATATTAACCCATTGAAAAATCTAATAATTACAGTAATTATCCATTTCCTTGCTCGGGCTCACCATGGCTCTGAGCCGTCTCCCACTCCTCAGTCTCCGACCTCCACACTCCCCATCATTATTACGAAAATGCCCTTCCCTTCTCTACTCCCCCTCAGCCGCCGCCGGCCTCCGATGCCACCGCCGCTCAAGGTTCCCCGCCATCCGTTTTCTCTGCTCACGATCGGATCCAATGGTGCAGATTCCCTCTCATCTCTCCTCCTCCTCCTTTCGTTATTATCAATCACTGTAATCGTAATTATTACCGTTAAATCGAACAGGATCCAGCCGCAGGAGAGAGCTCGATCCCTCCTCCTCCTCCGTCGTCGATCGTCGGCGATCTGCTGGACTACCTCAATGAATCCTGGACGCAGTTCCACGCAACCGGTGATCCCCCAAATCCTTAGCCCTAATTTCTTTCTTTATTTTCCATTTTTTCTCAATTTTCTGACGTACTAGAAATTATTGCAGCCGAAGCGAAGAGGCAACTTCTCGCCGCCGGGTTCCAACTGCTGAACGAGGGCGACGACTGGGACCTGCAGCCCGGCGGACGCTACTTCTTCACCCGCAACATGTCCTCTCTCGTGGCTTTCGCCATCGGTGAAAAGTGATCCCCTTTTGTCTTCAAATTTCTTGAAAATTACGAGTTCGTTTGATTGATATCATGCTTTTGTTGATGCAGGTATAGTGTTGCTAGTGGATTCCATGTGATTGCCGCGCACACTGATAGCCCCTGCTTGAAGCTGAAGCCGAGGTCAGCAGGCTTGAAGTCAGGGTATCTAATGGTGAATGTGCAGACTTACGGGGCTGGGTTGTGGCACACTTGGTTTGATAGGGATTTGAGTGTGGCTGGGCGGGTGATATTGAAAGCTGGGGATGGGTCGTACGTGCATAAGCTTGTGAAAGTGAAGAGACCGATATTGCGGGTTCCAACATTGGCTATACATCTTGACCGGTTAGGTTACTTCTGCTCTTTCGTATTTTGAGTGGCGGTACGAGTTTGATTATGAGCTACTGTAGTGAATTCTGACTATTGAACAGTTTAGTTATGTTACTGTATGCTTTTACAATCCGAGAGTCTATAAATTGTTGATGCTTGGAAATAGGGATGTAAACAAACACAAGTAATCCAATCCGTATTTGATTCCATTTCCGTATTTTGATGAATATGCATATTTATGTCCTTTCTGTTTAAAAATATAGTATGGATACATATAAGTACCAACTATAACTGAGAATATCCGAGTATATAGGAATATGTAGGACTATGTGTTGACATATAAAATAAAGTCAATTTAATATTTCGTAACACATTAAGAGCACTAGAGCACTTTTTTGGTGGAATAAACAATTTTTAAAATTGGGGTCCTTTTTCTTTTAGAAAAGCTATTATCATAATTAATAATATTAGCCTAATATCTGGATCTATATCTGTGTTAAGTTATATCAAATATGGATAGTAGATTTAATATTCGTGGAATATCCATATTTGTATCTAAGAAAACAAATGAATATGTTAATACCAATATCAGCTCAGTTTACATCCCTATAAGAAAGCATAATCTTATTTCTCAAACAATTGTACTTTTCTGAATGGAAAATGTATTAAGTGATTAAGAATTGGGAGAACCAACTAGAGGACTTTTCATTCGAGAGACCCGTTGAAGAAAATTTAATCTCATCTAGTTCCTCTATGAATAAGGTCTACATTTCCTAATTAAGCGAAAGAAAAGGAACTGTTTTCCTCTAATGCTTCATGTCTACACTGTTTTTTTTGTTGACTTTTAACAAGGGAAGGTGAAAAAACTGGCCCTCACTGTTTCTATATACCTATCGGTGAACATACTTATTTAGAGAGGATTAGAGACTTAGTGGATATAGGTAAGGGGAGCTGGGGTGAGTAACTGGAGATGGGTGGAGCAATATCCAATGGGGATGAAGAGAGAAAGTAGTAGTGGAGAGAGGATGGACATATTGGATGTTCCATTTGGCAACCTCTGTCCATCCTCAGGTTGCAACTCTGTGGTTTTGTACCATCAGGTGTATGAAGATGAGAGTGATAACTATTATACTCAACCTTCTAATTCAATTTATATCAATTTAGGAACCAAATTAACCAAAAGTATAATTGAGTATCAATTACGAACTACAAACTGAAGTACAGAAGTTGAGATTTTAACTACTACAGACCATTTCTAGATAATTTTGACTTAGTTTAACTGTCTAAGTCAACTAGAAAGTGGAGCATCACTAAGCGATTCCGAAATAATGCAATCCCCATGCTTTTAGAAAGGCATTGCATCACAAATTTATTATCTTTTAGCAGCCCTCTAAGACTTCCTAAAGGAGTCGCTGCGAGTTCAACACTAGGTTCAAGGATTGTGTACCAATTTGTTCTTATTAAGAGCGTTCAATTACTTCCAGAATGAGTGTCGTTTTGAAGCTGCATGTTTAATTCATGGAGTAGAATTTTTTTTCTTAAAAAAGAAGTTTCTTCTTAAAAAATTTCGTATTTCAATTTCGGGAGTTATTGCTGCACCAATAATGGTTGAGTATTAGCTGGACCACTCCAGGTCTCCTGAATGTTTGGATGTTAGCACTAACGCCTAGTAGATAATAGGAATTTTAAAGTCTAATGCCCACAGATGGTTTTCATACTAGGAATCAGGTTAATCCTCTACTTGTAAGCAACATATAGTTCTCTAATGATTTATTAATGGTATGAAGTTTATATTATGTGCAAAGAGAAAAGACGGCAGTTGGTGTAAAAACCTTAAAAGTTCATTCTTTGGCAGTCATTCAAAATTTTTTCTCAGCTTACTTTTCTTATCAGATCATTCCATTTCAAGTTTCAAATTTGTTAGAAAGCATCATAAGCATGAAACTGAATAGAAAAACTTGATGCTTTTAACAATTTGGAGAGAAAATTATAGCATCTGCTACGGCAATACCATTTTAGTTTACCTCGGTAGTCCTCATACAAGAGAACTTTATAAAATTGACACGCTTTTGTTCTTTTTTCTTGTGAGAAAAGAATCTTTGATGCTTTTAACAATTTGGAGACACAATTGGCTACATCTGTCTGTAGACTTCATTTCTGTCAAACCCAAACTAGACCATGGTTTAATGTTTACATGTCTTTCACTTTTTCTTCTTGTGAGAAATGAATGATTACGAAGGAACTTATTCATTTGAGTATCAAATGTTCCAATTTCTCTAATTAGGATTGGCAGTTTTTCTAACCACAAGATACTATAATTCAATTATTACATCCTAATATCCCTCTATGCATTTCAACTAATGTGTTCTCTGATTACCATCAATTTCCAGTTGGAATCATCTGTTTTGCTTCCCGTGCTCAGTTTTTAATACCACCTCCTACTAGTGTTTTCTTGTGGTTCTTATACACTAAGCTAATGTTGTTGACATCATTGCTTTAAATTTTCACTGTTGCTTCAATGTGGTGATACGTTGAAGGCATCCATATATTAACTTCTATTTTAGTTTAGCTCAGTGAATACTGAAGGATTTAAACCCAACCTAGAGAGTCACCTTGTTCCACTCCTTGCAATGAAAACTGAGGAGGCACAAGTGAAGTCTGAAGACAAAACTACATTGTCCTGCTCATCAAAAAGCCTTCACCATTCATTACTTCTGCAGGTATTTTTTTTTTTTTTTTTGGTGTTTATTGGTTGTGCAATAACACAATTCTAATTTCAAGTGGAAGTTGAACTGCATTAGGTCTATTATCATAAATCTGAATCAAAATGTAGAGATGGAAAATTGTCATCATGGTCTTCTTATTTTGTTGTTTTCTTATACAGGTTTTGTCTGAGGAACTTTCCTGTAATGCTGATGAAATATTGAGTATAGAGTTAAATGTCTGTGACACCCAGCCTAGCTGCCTTGGTGGTGGAAATAATGAATTTATCTTCTCTGGTAGACTTGATAATCTTGCTTCTAGCTATTGTGCACTTAGATCTCTTCTTGATTCTTGCAACACTTCTGGAGATTTAGCTAATGAACAGGCTATCAGAATGGTTGCTTTATTCGACAACGAAGAGGTATTGGCTATTCGAAATCAATTTAGTGAGTCATTTGTTTGAAGAATGTTGTACGATATTTCTCTATTTTTAACACACACTTTCCCGATATTCCTTATACTGTTATACACTTCATCTACACTATTTCCGAAGCTTGACCACCCAAAAGTAGTATCATCAAAGAATTTACAAACCAATTCAAATCTTTCTAAAGATTTGGTGAAAAGAAAGTATTGCATAAATAGTCTGGTTAAAACAAGCATCCAAATTGAATTTGATGAAGTTCTCAAGTAAAAAAATATTATGTGAATTGTGAAGTGCCAATCTTGGTTGGACATGATGACCGAATCTCTAAGTCTTTAAATTTTCTGAACAGGAAAAGGAAATTGCTGCACTATGATATTAATGCATGGAAATCAACAGCACTAATGTTGTTCTCAGCCAGGAAATGGAGTCATTTAAGATCCAAATAAACATTGGATGACACTATTCTGCCCTTCCCCTTTCATCTTTGATAATGCAATTAGCAGATACGTCTCTGTGGTATTCTGCTTAGACTGGTTTTGATTATTGTAAAAGCATTCTTGTATAGGTATCTTAAGAAGAATAAAGCTAAAGAAACACTAGCATGTACATTGCTCTGATTTTATTTATTTTAGCTTAGTCAATTTTTTATTTAGATTACTGGAAAATATATTTGCTTTTTAGGAGTTGCCTTTGAGTCATTCCTGGGAGAATATTTTTAACTAGGAAGTTGACAAAAGTCACCGTTATTATTATTTATTAATCTTTCTGCTCTGACATGTGTCCTATCTGGAACTACATCAAAGACTTCATAGAAAAAGGGCAATACAAATTATTTCTACACATTTCAATTGGATGGACAAACTCATAAAACTGGATGGTCAATTTCCTCATGGCATTATCACTAATGGCTTTATCTCAATTCTGATGACGAGCAAGTCCCTTTTCAACAGCAATAGGCTGATGATGCTTTAAATTCATCTCAAATTGCTATACCAATCAGCGGTCACTGTCAATCCTTGTGAGCTAGTATTACTGCCCAATGATTCTATTTTTGGTTAAAATGCCTCACTTTGCGAAGACATGGCCAGAATTAAAAGAAATAAAAATCTAAAATTGATAAAAATCACCAATATTATTATTTATTAATCTTTCTGCTCTGACTTGTGATCTATCTGGAACTACATCAAAGGTTTTCTGGAATAAGGACAATGCAAATTAATTCTACTCATATTTCAACTGGTTGGACAAACTCGTAAAATCAGATGGACAATCTCCTCATAGCATTATCACTAATGGCTTAATCTCAATTCTGAAGACGAGCAAGCCCCGTTTCAATAGGGATAGGCTGAGGATGCTGTAAATTCATCTCAAATTGTTACATAGATCAGTGTTCATTGATAATCCTTGTGAGCTAGTATTACTGCCCAATGATCTATTTTACGGTTAAAATGTCTCTAAAATACGGCCAGGATTAAGATTCAGGCAACTGTTATTGAAAAGAGAAATAAAAGATCTAAGTTGAAATGGGAGAAGCAAACAAGCTAAGAGGCAAGAACATTATAAGTACCAAAAGATTTAACTCTGAAATTTTGCAATGCCAAACTAAAAAATACAAATTCATATTCAATCTCCCCTTCTGCAAAAGTTAAGCTTAGCCTTCATCAGTCTATATAATTTATACACGTGATCATGTAGCGGAAATGCCCTTTTAACTAATGCCAACCCTTATTTTTTCTGCTTAACCAACTAATTCTGACAAGTCCATAGGGCCGATCATCTCGAGTCCATTTTATTTGTGAATCAGATAAGATATGTAAAACTAAGAATTTTCTACTTTACTATCCACAAACATTACTTAGTTCATATCACATACCATAATTCCTTAATTTTGCAGGTAGGATCAGCTTCAGTTCAAGGAGCAGGTGCTCCTACCATGTTCCAAGCCATGAGGCGCATTGTTGATTGCTTAGCTCATGAGTACATGGGGGAAGGTGCTTTTGAACGTGCAATTCGGTCATCCTTTCTTGGTATGATATTTTCGTAATTCCTTTTCTGTTCTTTTATGAAAAGGTCAGTTAATTAATCAACCTTTTTTTCTTGGTATGATATTTTTTCCCCTATACTTTATTTTTTCTTATGTTTGTGACTGGGCAAAATTTAATAGAGAATGAGCATGTGTATATGTTACTTCACGCGCATGCTCGTGATATGCTGGAAACAGGTGGATGTTTGACGTTAGTTTGCTGAAAAAGCCAAATTCCTTACGATACTGTTTTTTGTTTCCATCTCAGTAACTATAATGTCAGCAGTTACTGCTTATTCATTTTGTCACATATTTGTTTTTACTTTGTGATACATGCTTAGCTATTAGCTTGATTTTTGTACATCATGTTGTCAGAAGTGACCCAATTTGTTAAAGATCAAAGTACGTGCGCAGAGTATGAAAATATTCTGTTCATTTTCTAGAGTCAATACTTGTAATCATTAAATTCATTTATGATTAAAAAAATAGCTTGCTTTTCATGATGGAATTGAGAACATTATTATAGACTAATTTCTTGAGAACTTTTTCATGGTTTTAGAAAAACATATATGTGAAATGCAATTGTGTCTCTTCATATGATCTTATTCTGATTATACCACTCTTGTAAAGGTGGGACCTACAGTTAGTAACTCAGTTCAAGTATATTATTTTTCTTTTTATGTAGTTAATTGTAAAATATTTAATGGAGAAGCGCAACAGGGTTTTTATGTGACATATTCTGTTAAGGTTGAAGGGAAAATTTTATAGGATTGCTATTATGCCAACTTTGTCATATGACATAGAGTACTGGAGTGTAAATAAGTGTCATTCACAAAATAGTGTAAATGGGGATGCACATATTTCGTTGGATCTTCGGTAAAAGTAGGAGAGGTATAGTGAGAAATGAAGATATTCGTGTTAGAATGGGCGTAGCCCTTATCGAAGAGAAGATGCAAGAAAAACGCTTATAATTGTTTGGTCATATGTAACGTAGATTTATGAATGCACCAGTTCAACTAGTGGAGTTTATCACCGCAAGACAAGTTAAAAGAGCGAATGATCAATTGAAAAAAATATGGATCGAGGTGATACGGAAAGATATGGATGCTAGAGGCTTAAATAAATACATATTTCTCGATAGGAATGAGTGGAGAAGAATCATCCATGTGATTGATTGATTCTCTTTTGGTTCATGTAGCCTACCCCAAATACTTGGGTAAAAGGCTTATTTGTTGTTGTTGTTGTAGTTAATTGTAAACTGTGTTTGTTTAGTTTATACTTTATAGTATGTTTACTACATATATACATTTTCTTACTGATTTGTCATGGGCAATGGATTCAGCATTGCAGTCACATGGTGCACTGTAGAGGACAGATAGAGCTAGTAGGGGTGGATTCTTGAACGTGATATGGATCATTGAAAGCTGATGCCTACTGTTGATTTGAGATGGTTTTTTGAAGTATGGAGTGGTATTTTTAGGATGTTTTGTTATTCATATTGAATGAGAAAGTGAAAAACTTTTGAACAGCATTTCTCAATATGAAGGACATGCGGCATACCCTTGGAGAGGAGCCAGTGGTGGGACTCTGGATCCTTGTAGTTGACCTAGATAATGGGATAACAAGAAATGTTTCTTTTATGTTATTTATATACTCCGTTCACAGTAATGTTTATTGTTTTGGCTTAGTCTTTTTTCTTCCCGTTTTATAACACTTGGTCTAGAAGAATGAGTGGGTTTGCCACTAGTCTTTTCCCTCTTTTTACTGTAAGAACACTTTGTGGCATTTTTGTCATGTCGCATGCCACATTTTGAAGAATTTGAGGCTGAATTCAGCTTCACTTTGCTATTCTCTGTGTTAATCTGCAAATAATTAGGACTTCCGTTTTTCCAGTGTCTGCAGATATGGCACATGGTGTGCACCCGAACTTCTCTGACAAACATGAGGAACACCATAGGCCAGAACTACAAAAGGGCCTTGTGATTAAACATAATGCTAATCAACGGTATGCAACAAGTTCTGTGACAGCCTTTCTTTTCAAAGAAGTGGCTGCTATTCACAAACTTCCAGTTCAGGTATTGCCCAATGTAACTCTATATTTCAACATTCATTTTGTGTGTCTTTGAAAGCTTTCCCTTTTTTGCTTGTCGCCAACCATCTCTCTTTTCCTAAAATCAAAATGATATTGCAATATATCTGGAATTAGTGCCTGGAACTGGGGCATTATGGCCAGACTATTAGTTACCCTTTTTTCAGCATTTCTGCAAAATTGCTGGTTTAAATGTTGCAGAAAAAATGACAATTGCGGTTTGAACATCTTTTTGCTTCTCTTTGATCTACCCTGAAGCTAAGAAGCATATGGTCAACTTCCTGGTTGCATGATTAAATCTAAAATGCATGCCCAATCAGATATAGCCTTACCCTCCAACTGTCCTCCCAAGTTTTATGGTTGGCCCTTGTTCTCTCTGTAGCTGTGCATGACTAGGTCCTTATTTGTTTTAATTTTTTTTTGTTTTAATTGTTTATTAATTTTCTTTCTTTCGGGGGTGCAGGGCATGGGAGAGGATTTGAGGAGAGGGGTAGAGCTGGGTTTAAATTTTATTCTTTCCTTTCCTCGGTTTTGATAAACTTAATGCTTGTACTGCATTAGGTTTTGTTGATATGATGAAATAGAAGCAAGATTGACTTTGACCTACTGTTCTTATAGAGATTTTTGTTTCAAAAGTGTAAGTTGATCAGGCAATTCATACTTTTAACATTCAAGGTTGTGGATGTGTGGATCTGCACATGCATGCATGTAGGGCTGGCAAACCGTGCCGTGCCGGCATGGCCCGACTTTTCCGGCTCGGGCACGGTCCGAGCTCGGGTAACCTGGGCTGCCGACACGGCTTGGCCCGGCCGAGCTGAGCCGTGCCCGGCATGTTTTCTTATTTTATTTTTTTAAAAAATAGCCGTTTATAGCCGTTGAGGGGTTTTTTTTTGCACAAAACCCCCCAACAGGCAATAGCTATAAAAATAACCGTTGGGGGTTTCTTGCAAAATAAATTTGCAAATTTTGCCCCCCAACAGTGCAAAAGAGCCATTTGGGGGGGGGGGGGGGGGGGGGGGTGTTTGCAATTTTTTTTACAAAAAAAACTTTTCTTCCTCTATAAATAATCACCTCATTCTTCCATTTTTATTCTTCTCGCAAATCACCATTCTCTCAAAACTCTTCCCAATCTTCAACTCTCTCAAAAAATTTCAAAAACAAAATTCTTCCAAATAAATTCTTCTATATTCGATTAAGTTTCAAGTAAGTATCAAGTTATTAAGAAGTCTCAAGTAAGAAGCATCAAGTATCAAGCAAGTCTCAACCTCAAGCAAGCTCTTCTTTCGGCTTCCTTTCTCAATCTCTTATCTCTCTACTCTCTCTTAAATGGTTTCACCTCTCAAGAGGTATTTATAATTTGAATTTTTTTATTCGGTTTTTCGTAGTTTTTTGAAATGGATCCATACTTGTCCGACGCTTCTTCCTTTTAAGCCGTGGGAACTTTTTTTTTTCCTTTTTTTATCAAATGAAAAAGATCAAAATCTTTGCCAACTATTATAACACCCTCCTTAAGTACCATTTGCATCACAAATGAAAATATAGAATCAATTAATATGTCTAAGAAGAGCCCACCGAAATAACCACAAGAGAAGAATTAACAATATATATAGTACACGCCGAGCAATATTTTTCTATGGTATAAGACCCAAAATTAGAAAAAATTATAAAAAAATCTTTTGTTCCCGAATATAAAAGAGTCCTACGTTCTACACGTAAATCCGACATTGAAAAAATATATAAAGATAAGAGGGAAACTTTAATTGCCATTTTTAATATTTTTAATTTATAGAATAGCAATAACTGCAGATTGTTGGGAGGTTTTAGATAGTTGTCATTATTTATGTGTAACGGCCCATTACATAGATCAAGATTGGTCTATACAAAAAAAGAATAATTGGTTTTAGGATATTTGAATTTTTTCATAATGCACATAATCTATCACAATCCTTACTTAGTGTTTTTGTGGCATTTAGAATAGAAAGAATTTTTTTTCATTTTTTTCGATAATGTTTCCGAAAATACGGCCGCAATACAAATTTTAGAAAATATTACTAAACCAATTTTAGATGACAAATTATTTCATATTAGGTGTATTTGTCACATACTTAATTTATGTGTACAAGATGGATTAAAAATAGTAAATGATTCAATAACTAAACTTAGGAACATAATAGTATTTATAAAAAATAGTGGGCCAAAAAGACAATCATTTAAACAAGGGGTATTTACTGGTTTGTCCCTCAAATCTTTATATATTATGATTTAGTCCCCCAAATCTTCATATTTAGGATTTAGTCCCCCAAATCTCCTAAGTTACTACAATTTAGTCCCCCTCCCTAATTTTTGACATGATATTACTATTTTACCCCTCCTTATTCATTCTTTCTCTTCCTCCTCTCTTCTCCTTTTCTTCATTATTCCTACTCTCTTCTCCTTCTCTCTTTCTCCTCTCTTCTCCTTCTCTTCTCCAAATGAAGAAAAGAGGAGGAAGAGATGAGGAAGAGAAAGGAGAAGAGAAAGGAGAAGAATAATGAAGAAAATGAGAAGAGAGGAGGAGAAGAGAGGAGGAAGAGAAAAAATGAATAAGAAGGGTAAAATGGTAATATCAGGTCAAAAATTAAGGAGGAGAACTAAATTATAGTAACTTAGGAGATTTGGGGGACTAAATCCTAAATATGAAGATTTGGGGGACTAAATCATAATATATAAAGATTTGAGGGACAAACCAGTAAATACTCCTTCAAACAAATATGTAGGAATTTTAAAATCTCACATAAAATTTTACCTCTAGATATAAAAATAAGATGTAATTCTACATGTAAAATATTAGATGTGGCAATTAAATATAAAGATGTAGTAAATATGTTTAATGAAATTGAATTATCTTGTAGTTTAGATTTTAATGAATAACACCATTTGCATTGCATTTGTAAATTTTTAAGCAAATTTGAAAATACAAATAGAGCATTGTTAGGCACTCACTATCCAACTACACACATTGCACTATATTATATAACCGAAATTAGTTCGGTTTTTAATAAAAGTAGGAATAATTCAATACTTAAATATATTGTTCAACCTAAAGAAACTAAATTTAATAAATATTTTAGAAATTTTCCATACTCACTATATTTTGCAACTGTTATAGATCCACGTTGTAAGTTAGATGGACTTGAAATTTTAATAGATTTATTAAAAATTAAAAAAAAAAACGTGTCGGCACAACCAGGCACGGATATGGAACGTGCCTGGCAAGCCGTGTCGGCGGGCTGAGCCCGGGCCAATGCCCGCGCGGGACGTGCCGTGCTAGGCCAGGCATGGGCCGGGCACAGCCCTACATGCATGTATCCATTGGTTTAGAGTATTTCAGGCCTTATTTTTTCCCTTTTGTTTTAATCCCAATGCTGCTTTCCTTTAAAATTCTAGGGAGCCAATTGTCAAAAGAAGCATACACGAAATCATACCCTTACAAGAAAGTTATCTTAACTGTTGCTACCAGATCATAAACATGCTTGTCTTCTAGATAGCCTTTTCACTGACTCTTATGCCATATCTTTAGGTTTTCATAAAACTTATGACAGCTAAATTTCAAACCTCAATTACTTGAAATTGCTAGTAATATGGGCTAGTTGAGGATAATGTTAGGCTTATTTGCAATTTTGCACAAAAATCAGGGTAAAGGGAATAAAATGAGGTAGCAAAGAGTTCTCAGAAGATCCTATTGCTATTTTCATTCTTTGATCATTCCGCTGAGATAAACTAGCACTTTAAGCACATGCAATTATGTATGTGTAATTAAAAAGAAAATTTAAATATTTTTAAATTTTTAATGTAAAATTGAAGTACTTGTATATAGAAAAACAATTTTATAGGGAAGTCAAAAAGCCACTTGGAACGTTTATACATGGTTGTTGCATTTAATTATGAATCTAGTTGATTTTTAAAAAAACATTTCCCTATGGTTTAGGCTTCACAAACAACTCCATCTCCTTTTGCATTATAACAGTAGAGATTTTCATGTAGTTTCATGTTGAAATCTTGAAATTATATGATGCAATACCATTGATCTTTTTGAATTGACGCTGTTGCATATTATGTTCCACATGGAAATGAAATTACTATTCAATGTGATTGCACATAAGAGTTAAGTGTTATTTATAGAAACAAATCTTGAAATGTCACTTTAAAAATATTCACACCAGATAGTCCATTATGCTTCAATAACCTTGGAAATGTATTTGTATGAATATAGCAACATACTGCTTTTAATAGCAAATTTTGATTCTTCATAGGCATTTGAGAAGAGCAAGCGAAAAAAAGAATGCTTAGAAATTCTAGTGCTTTCTATCCTTATTGAACTTGCTATATAATGAGTTTAGTTTTACTTTTTCTGACCTATAATGTCTTCGTAGGAGTTTGCTGTGAGAAATGATATGGGATGTGGGTCAACTATTGGCCCGATACTTGCCTCAGGAGTTGGTATCAGAACCGTTGATTGTGGCATTCCTCAGCTCTCTATGCACAGGTGTGTATGCGACTTTACCATTTCTGCAACTTTTGAACTTTCCTTTATTCTTTCGGAGGCATAAGAAAGGCAATAAACAAATACGATTGTCCGTTGAGTTTATTTGTTTAGCTGATTGAAAGTGATTTGCCTATTGTCCTTTTTCCTTCTTGAGCATTGTTTTGGATAAGAAATTAGTATGCCGTAAATTTGCATCATTTTTCTTTTAGCTGTAGTTTTTGTCATTTCACTTGGTGCTTACGTGAGCTTTATCCCTGTAGTTTATGGCATATTGCATATTCATATTTTATTAGTGAAGAAACTAAAATATACATGTATTATTTTTTTCGATGTTCATGGATGTAACATAACTCAAATACTCGATTAAAACCTGGGAAAGAAAGCTACCATTAGTAAAAAAAGGCAATAAAACTTTAAATTTGAGGTGTTGTTTGGATTTTGGAAATTTTAGTTTATATTTATTTCCATTGTATTATTCTCTTTGGCACCACCTTACGTATTTTCAAGAGATTTTATAAAAAATTGACATTTTCCTAAAGTAATTGCACTTACTAATATGAAGAAAGTAACTCATTATTAAATGAGAGGAACTTCCAAGAGTCTGCAGAGGCACTGGCTTGTAAATTGTGATGGTGACGAGTCTGAGAGTGCATCCAAGCATAATGAAAGGAATTATCTTCTCCAAATACTTCTTTATGGAAAAAAAAATGTTTTCTTCTCTTATTTTTGGAACCATTGCAATGGGCTCTACTGGGCGCTTGGTGGGACCCCGGACTTGAGTAGTTTGGATCACTGCTAAGTACTGGTGGATCAGATGCGACTGCCAAATCTTTCACTTCTTCATCTTCACTAATCATTTAGCAGGTGTTTGGTGGGGACTTTAAGCATGTAAAGTGACTGTAATTACAATCACTTTTTCTATAAATGGCACTTTCTCTTGTTTTGTTGTGGCTCTAGCTGCAAAAAGTTTATAATTGCAATTACAACCACTTACGTACTTACAATAATTGTATTTATAGAAAAAAGTATGGAACACTTTTCCTCCTACTGCAAATAATGATTGTCTTATTGTCTTATGGATAGATAGAGTACTGAGACCTCTTGAAATTAAAAATTGATACTTGAAAGTTTTTACAATTCTAGTTATCATTTTTAAGTCCGAAGCCGAATACATTAATACCGATTTATGTTGCTACAACTTCAATTGCAATAACATATGTCGCAACTTTGCAAGCAAGTAACCAAACATTCCCTGATCTTTTTAAACTCATCAGACGACACCTCTTAGAAATGTCCTCCCTTTGCTCTTAGGACAGGGACAAGGACATGGATGCAATGTTAAAAAGTCTGTAATCATCTCAAAGGAAGCATTACAAGTTAAGAACTCTCAAGTTTGTTCTTTTTGTTGGGATTGTCTTGTTCCCTTTTCTAATATTTTTTTTTATTTGAGAAGTGTACGGAACAATGTTCTAAACAAATGCTGTACAACAAAAGCAAAGGTGGTCTTTGTTTAAGCAGGACTGCTTTTGCAGATAGCCTATGCTGATTAATGCATAAGAATACGGGAGAATTCCTGTATACTTGAGCTTGTTGTGCTTGTCCTTTTGCAGTTCCTTAACTATATGCAACAGTGAATATGAAAATCTTGCTTTGTCGAAGTAGTATGTTTGCAAAATTTGGTTGGAGAAGTTGAAGAAATGAAGCCAGAATAACTTTATTTGATTGAAGTCTTAACGAAATTGTGTATATAGGAGAAGATGCAATAGCTTCTCAGTAAAATTTTGCTTATTATCATCCTATAATGTTGTCATTGCTATTTTCAATTTATTATAGGAATTTAATTGGTGTAGTTTTGTTTGGAATTACTGATATTAATTCTTGGTGCCTAATTTAATGCAGTGTGCGTGAAGTCTGTGGAAAAGAAGATGTCGATACATCTTACAGACATTTTAAAAGTTTCTTCCAGAGTTTTTCTAGCATTGATAAGAAGCTAAGTATTGATTTCTAGGATATACAGATTTTCATTTTATTCTTCAGTTTGAAGTTTATTTTTTATAAGGGAAATATTATTATTCTTTTTATATGAGAGACATTGTTAATTGTATTTATCTCCTATTATTCAAGCTAACAATACCTTCATAATGAAGCTGAAATGAATATCCAAATTAAATTGCACAAAGATGGATTGAGAGAATATATCTTATAACTTGACTGCCTTGTTTACATAGAGATTCTTTGTTCTGTAACACAAGCATTCCCACAAACGCGACTAAACAAAGGAGATCACATTCTTCAGCATTTTTTTTCCCTCCACAATCTTTAAGCTCAGGACTTGTTCGCATTGGAGTCCTTTGTGTTTGGATTCGTATCGTTGATGGGGTTGCTGTTGGCCTTGGATTTCGCCAGCTTCTCCCTGAGCTCAGCATAGAGGGCCCGGTTCTCTTGGTCCAGAAGCTGTGCCTGCTTCCGCAGCCTCTCATTCTCCTTCATGATGTAGCAGTTCTGCAGGTACAGCTCCGTGTTGATCCTGTCCATTGCTTTCTGCTAGGTTTGCTTACCCTGAATACAGTAACATAGGTTTTAGTTCATCTGTAGCATGTTATTAAATAGATGAAATACGTTACTTTAGAAACTCACAAAAAAAAAAAAAAAAACTGTTTATATTAAATGATTCATGATACTAGCTTTACTGAACCAAGAAGAAAGAAGTAGATCATGAGAGCTTGAAAGATATTCTATAGAAAAATTACCTAAACGTATATCCACAAAGAATTGATAGAAATACATCAATGCTTCTTAATATAGAAAGCCATAAAAACAATAACGATTTAATTAAGAATGAAAACACCATGCCTTCCCTACCAAAGAAAGAATAAGTAACACTTGAGTTATGACTAAGCAAAGACGAGGAAGAAGAGAGGAGAATATATGAATGTTGGGTGTTTCAAGTTTGGATGAGCTTTGGAGTGGTGGGGTTATGTCTATATATAGATGAGTTGAGTTGTAGAGAGAGAGAGAGAGTGTGTGTGTGTTTAGTGTTTGAGTTTTTTTAGAGAGAGAGAGAGAGAGTGAGTTTTTGTGAGAAGAAATTGAAGGATGGATGGATGGGGCACAGGAATCATGCATGTGTGGGTGGGGTGTGTCAACAAGCAAGCCAGCAAACAAAGGGCGGCCGGTAGGGGGCGAAAATTTAATGTCGTGCTTATGATGAGATATGATGACTAGCGGGGCAAGTCACGTGACAGAGGCAATCCCTAATTGCCAAGGCCATTTTGGTACTTCAATTATTATTATTTTCTCTCTGCTCTCCTCTACTCTCCCAAAAATTGATATGATGATGGGTTCGGTCAGCCCAATACTCGTAATGATGGTCTCGGCCCGGGCTCTGCGCGATCATCACTTGCAAGCATCGATGTTCTTTTTCTTTTTCCCATTATTGCCCTCCTTCTTTTTTTTCCCCTTTGTTGTTACCATTTCTTTTTAATGGTACTGCAAAAAGGAGTAATTAGTTTCCACCGTATACCTTACCCTCCATATTTATTGTGTTATTATGTAGAAATTTCTCAATTGTAGCTAAGTATTCAGTCTCTTAACAATTTAAGCGGTAGCTATTATGATGTGACCGTAAAGCAAAAGGAAAGTTGATTTTCAGCTAAACTATAATTAAAATAGATGATGAAACGTTACAATGGAAAATTGGACTGGACACGATTATGATTTAACTAGTTGAATGCACATTTTAAACACATAAAGAAGAAAAATTGGTACAACCATGAAAGAATGCGCATATCACCAGCAAAATATCTGGGACAGTTACTATAGAATTATTATAATTCATCATTATGATATTGCATCGGAGAAATAACGGTAAAGTAACGAGTTTAGGTTTGGATTGGATCTAAAAAAAACTATGTTTTAACCATATACTACCATATCAAGCTAGTTTGGATTATTGGTAAAGATTAGATTATAAAATGTGAGTAACAAGTTGAAGGTTAATTTGCTGTCATAGTCATAGGAGCCTAACTCAGGTCTTTTTTTTAATTTACCAAAATATCAATAGTTACCACCTTGGCCTTAGAAGGGTAGAATGGTCATTCAGATAATGGGCTGGGTTGGCCTTGGCGAACTTCTCCTCTTAAAAAGTTGGTGGGCCCCACCTTCCAAGGTTCTTCCCGTAGTGGCAAAGCTGCATGCATGGAGAGATGGCCACATGACAGATTTGCCCCTTGCATTTGAGAGCTTCCCGGTCCCGGGGGCAGATTAATTAACAGGGCCCCCACCCCCCTCGTGGGCCTCGTTTGATGTAGTTGTTGTTTCTCAGAGGCTCATCATACGTACAAATTGTGTTCGTTAATGTCTCCTCTCATACGTTTCTTCCAAAGTTGGATTTGGATGTAGATTCTGGAATTTTCGTCATTTTTTCACAGTTTTACGCCAGCCGTGCGATGGTTTGTTCCGCGTGATCCCGAAAGGTTAAAATGACCCATTTGTCCATATGGGTTTTGGCTAAGACCATGGGCATAACAGTAATTTGGGCCTATCGCTCCGTAAAGCTCCTCAGTACTTAGATTTCTTCCAACTTTTCTGATTCCACGTACTATATTCTACGCAGGAAGTTAGTTTTATGTTCGAAGGATGAGATATATCCTCTGAAAGTCCCGTGTTTATGTATAATCGTATAATCATACGAGTTACTTAAAAAAAAAACTGAGAAGAAAAGAAGAAAATTAATGTGAAAACTCTAGCAAACAGTCCCTCCAAACAATTATAACAATTGCTGGTTTTGGTCAGTAATAAAATGATGGCAAACCCTATCAAATAATTCTTCTCCCTCTTCCACACTTGACATATGGTTAGAAAAGCTTGTGTTGGTGACCTACTACTGCTGGTATGCTACAAATGCAATTGAGTGTTTTTAGGATTTCAATGGTTCTGTCTTCTTCTTCTTCTTTCTTTCTTATAATGCTCCCAAGAGATTTTGTATGGCTCCAGAAAAGCACAATAATAGTAATAACAATAATGAGCAGCACTCAAGTGGAGCACTCTACTTGATACCATATTGTCCTCTAATGTCAACAAAACCTCTCTGGCAGGGGCAGTGCAGTCAATTCCTCCCATCATTAGCATACTTAACTTTTTTTTCTAAACGTGCACACCACTAGCCTTAGTTAGCTCTTTTTCTGATGCTGGGGTTAGCACCCTAAAAGGTCTTCAAACCATTCAAGTGTGTTCAAACCATTCAAAAGTGTGTTGCGGCTCAATTTGGATACTGTAGTAAAAAAATAAGAAGGTCAAGAATACAGTGGCAAATTTGTAATTTTTACAACTTCAGAAGATGTGCTCACTAAGACCAGTGATGTTCTCATTTAGAAACTCCCCAACTTTTTCAGACAATTCGGCAAACTTCCATATAGAATTGGGCTTCCAATTCCAAAAGGAAGCTTAGGATATTGTTTTTTTTTGGGAACAAACTTTTGGGTGGAGGATCTCTTGATTTAGCAAAAGATGAAAGCACAAGGATATTGGATTAGGATCTCTCAATATTTTCTCTTCTATTTGCTTGATAGGAAACTAGAAGAAAGCTTGAGATGAGAGCTTGCTGTTCTGGTGAAAGGATTGAGAACATAATTCTCATCTCTGAGAGAAGGTTGCCCGTGTGCAAGCTACAGAGAGTCATCAAGTCCATCACTTGATGATCCCCCACATGACACACTAATGATGGACATAAAAAAGCTAACTCTGGAGATGATCTTATCCGTGTACATCAACCTCTATAATTGTCTCTTGCAATTTGAGCTCTTCTCACTTCATTTAGATAGATCACTTACTGTTCCTGTTGCCGGACGTTGCACTAAATAATTTGGTTTGAGGCATGAGACCACCAATCATCGATTTGTACTGTGACCAAATAGTAGAGCATGCATTTAACACCACATGGTTTGAATTAGCAGACGTGCAAAAGACATTTACTGTTAAAATTATCGCAGATATCATCATCAAATGTGATAGATTATAAACAAATCAAGCAATGAACACAGTCAAAAGAGAAAATTCATATCATCAAACATTTCAAACCCTCGATACATCAAAGAAGACAATATTGAACCCTTCAACAGATTGAACACGTGTTGTGTCAGCTTTGTGTGAGCAAAATCTGTGCTTTTTTGCATGAGTCTATTCTGGTGACAACATTCAAATGTTGAAGATGATTATCTACACCAACCATTAGAATCATTATTACAGATGGTCTCGGTGCTTAGATTCAACACAAGTTGATGGCATTATCTGACAGAATGATGTGAGAAGCAATCTACAAATGATGAAGAGCTGAGTTCTATTCAGAATATTGGTAAGCTGCAATGTAGTCAATAAGACAAGCTGCAGGAGCAACTTTTTCAACCTCACCATTGAGGATCTCAACTGCAAACTCTCCTAACTAGCTATAAAAGAACAGCCAACTCTTCCTTTGTCACCATCATGACTTCCACCTTGTTTATCATCTCCAGTTGCAAGACTCTCCAAAGATCTGCAGTTAGATATCATAGAGCTGTCGGAAAAAAGAATATCACGCTATGCTGTGAAACTGATACTTTTTTACTTCCTTTCACTAATATTACAAATCTTGTAAAGTAGCATTGAATAAATAAATAAATAGATAAATACATTAAAAAAAAAGGAGAAAGAAAAGTTAAAGTTGCTCCGGTAATTATTATCCAATAATTGCTTTATGCTATAAATTATTCATAGCATAAGTAACAAGGTCTTCACAAATTTAAATTGCTTCATAGTCTCACTGCACCATTTACTTGATTATAGTATACAGGAAAGTTTTCTCAAATAATTATGTACTAGGATAAGTGTAACCACGGTCATGAGAATCAAGTATCCACTTCCTTCGCAGGCATCAATATGGCATCTGCGGCACCTAAGGGAAAGACAACTAAAGTTGTGGTCACAGTGCTAAAATAGCTGTCCCAAAAATGCCCTGAATTCCCTCTCCTTCCGGCCCATAGGTACCACGTCAGGTACCTGCAAGGCACCAGGAACACTCTCTTAGCTCAGTGACTCATTCCATATGAGAACCACACTATCATCTCCATGTTTTGAAAAAACTGTAAATGAGTCACGTCGTTTGATTACAACAAACCCATCAATCAGTTTCATTTGTTCTATTGTTAAAACACATGTCGTTTGATTACAACAAACCCATCAATCAGTTTCATTTGTTCTATTGTTAAAACACATGTCGTTTGATTACAACAAACCCATCAATCAGTTTCATTTGTTCTATTGTTAAAACACATTTAGGAATGGCTTTGTGGATTCATGGGAGAGAGATCTCCAAATCTTTTAACACCATTACCATAAAAGTTCCGATTGACCAATGTGGAACATACAGAGGATGGCCAAAAATGTGTTTTTTTGTCCACATAAGTGTTTCCAAATTCACAGTACGAGAATAAGTACACAGTAGTAAACTACTTTGAGCAGTACATGGTAAGGAGAGGGTAGGCTTAATTGGACCAGCATTTGGATCATGGTACCTTTGGCAGAGTTTTGTGGTCATTTCAATCAATATACATGTTTTATTCACATATATCTAGACAAAGAAGAAACATACTTGTTAGAACATTTGGAGACAGCGAAATAATAGACTTTTCGGGGACACACCTCACTCACTTGGTGAATGCTTAGTAGCTATATTTAGTGACATCAGCTGTTAACCATATCTTTTCTGACTCTGAAGCCAGGCCGGGGAGAGGCCCAATGGATGGCCAGGAGGATGATGTGGCTGCACACAGGAAGGCTACTGAGGATGGAGACGCCATGATGGAGGATGAGGAAGACCATATAAGGGGATAGCGGTCAGCTATGGCACAATGATGTCCATGAACATGCTTACTTCATATTTTGCTCATATTCATATAAAGACATGGAATCTTTTGGGATGTAGCATGTAATCGCTAATGTTGTTATGTAGCGTACAAACATCTATGCTGCTTATTAGGTTATATATCCTGTTTAAAATCTTTAATGGAACGCGAAAGGAGATTTCCTACCGTTTTGCTTCAAAAAAGAAGAAACATACCTTTTCTTCATAGTGCAAGTCTAGAAAACCTCAATTAAGCTTATTAGGGGGAAAAACTACATCTAACGCTACTTGGAAGCGTTTTGGGGTCATTTCAATCAACATATGCATGTATTATTCATGTATATCTAGGTAAAGAAGAAACATACTTTTCCTAGTGCAAGTACTCAAAACCACAAATAAGTTATTGAGGAAAAATACTAAATTTTAAGGCTAAATACATTAAAAAAGCTCATCGAACCATTAGTCATTAGTTCTTTTTATTTCCGAGCCACCAATTTTCGTGGCCCTTATTGGGGATGCACCACCAACTAGTACACAAGACGTAGATCATGGAAAGTGCGGAGGAAGTGGACTAAGTTAGGTAATAGTAATCAACACTGATGATGTATACGATGTTTGGTACTTCCGTTGTGTGTTAACGCTACCAAACTTCACAATGTCATTAAATAGCTTGAAATTTACAACATTGTACACCGACTGAATTTTGCAATGTAAGGTTGAGATTTAATTGTGCAAAATTCAAATCAAATTGAAAATCACTTGTTCCTAGGTCAATCATTCCTGACAAAGTACTATGTAGCCAACTTAACGGATAGTAGAAACTCAGCATTACATCTCAAATAACAAAGCAAAATGAAAACCAAACCTCTTTTTCATTCTATGTCAATTAGATTCCATCTTCCATGTAAAAATCCAAGAAATAATATAAAAAAAAAGAAAGAGAAAACAAATAGAACATAAACTTGTTTAACAATTTTAGTTATTTTTACTAAACATTATGGCAAGCTAATGGCCTCCACATTCCATTAATACCATATAACGGAAGAAAAGTACACTTCACAATTTCAGTTAAAAATGTAAAATGCATAATTATTAGCATATATTTTTAAGACAATTCTATGAATGGATGAGAACAAGGAAAAGAATACGAGACAAAAAAATAAATCAACGAAAGAGGGGAAAACCTTGGAAGGATTGTTGCAAGGAAGATGGGGGAGGATTTTAGAATCAATCAATCACCTCCAACTAGGTTCCAAATACTTGATTCAAATCATAGATTCCAAACCCTATATATATGTACTTACTACATAGTATCTCCTCCCAAGACTTTTCACATGCTTAGGGAAACAAATCTCAAAGCCTATTTTTCTTATACTTGGATAGAATTTAAAGTGTTCTATTAGAATAGGAAGCAATTTCAAACCATATGCAAAATGTTCTATTAGACGTTTCACAGGTTCTTACCACCTATTTATGCCCTAAAAAGCTTGCAAGCTTAATTGGGTTATTTTGTCATTTGGTGGTTATGTATTTTTCTTATGCAACTGTATTTATTTCCATCATGTACTCTGCATTTTATTTCCTTGAGTTGTTTTATCAAGGCCTTATTAATGAAACAAGGGGGTCATCCCACCCTTCTATCTCCCAAAAACTTTAATTTGGATCAAGGGAAGAAACTTTATATTCACTACATACCTTGTCATTGACTAAAGAATTTGAATCAATAAAGCCTGTACCAAGAAGAAAAAATGTCGAACAAGAAATGACATGGATAGCATAAACAGAAAAAATGCAGTAAAAATGGCAAGAACAATAACCCGTGCTCCAGGAAGCAGTAGTGGAGGTGCAAGAAGCACCGGCATGTAAGCTTGACAATAAGCAACACTTATTCGTTTTCTTGGATTTTCAAGTTATAAGCTTATACCATATGACATAGAAGAAAACCAACACGGAACTGATCTCTCGTATGAAATTCTACAAGATTAAAGGAATTTATGCTAACTTGGTTGAAAATTGGCCAAGCAAGAGTAGTTGAAGCCCCATTTCTATAAACTCCGAGCCAAATAGAAACACATTCACTCAGATGGCATCGCCCTCAGATAGCTTAATTGCTCACGTAAACTAGCAATTCTAGCAACTAAAAGTCTAAAAGGAATAAATTTAATGCAGAGAGTTCTGTGGATTACAAAAGGGAGGTCTTGGTGATTGATTGATATGTTCTATCAGGATTTTTTTTGCTTTACCTAATTACTATCTCATCAGCAGGGAGTTACCTTGGCTTCTAGAGAGTCTCTCTATGAGACTGATACCATAAACTTGCCTCCTCAGATCATCATCCGACATCAATCATCAGCTTGCGCCCGTATCCGCAACCGAATCCTCGGGGAGCCCCAGTTCCGACGAAGACACATCAATTGGTTTCTTCGAGGAGACCATCAATCTCCTCGTGCTCTTGTCCAAATCCACAGAGTTCCCACGGATCCGGGGGGGGGGGGGGGGGGGGGGGGGGGGGGGGGGTGGGGCATCGAGGTCGCCGCTCGACAGCAGAGCCCTCCATGGCGCTTCGAGGGAGAAAAGGTCCGCTAGCGTTTTCATTATTGAGAATTGAGATAGAAAACTTGATCCTAATTGTAGAGAGAAGCATCGGAATCGACTCGATTGAGGAGGATGAAGATGGAGGTATTAGGGCTTCTTTTCCCGGGTAAAATTAGGGCTTTTTTTTTTTTTTTTTTTTTTTTTTTAAATCTCCGGTGAATGGATTTTGCGATGGGAAAAAAACAGGGGAACTTCTAAAGGGGCACAAGATTTTTCCTAGTGAGCCCAGATTTCCTAGTGAGCCCAGTTTAAGTTAAGAAAAGGAGAGA